>VDFB02024013.1:0-15750 GCA_007258455.2 Sequoia sempervirens
AAGGTCATGATAGAGTGGTCTGTAGGATCCGAGGTATGAGGTGGGTCAATGATGATACTGTCCTTATGATATTCTTGTTTGTTTAGATCTGATTCAGTATCACTAGAATCATAGTCGATTTGTGGTTCAAATTCTTGTGGTTGGGACCTTGAACCTTGTTCTTCAATTAGAGTTGGGGCATATTGCTGTATTACATTGACCTCTTTGTCTCTCTAGAACTCATCATTGTAAATGGTGTCACATTCATATTCAGCAGAGTCTATGTCAGAATTGTTAGCCACAAAATTCTAAACTATTGTCAAACATGCTTCTTGTGAATTTGAGTCTTCTTGCAATGCAAAGACAGTGCTATGCAGTTGTTTTTCTTTGGAGTGAGTATCATAACCTAATCCTATTTTCTCTTTTGCAGCAAGTCCGCGAAGGTGAATAGGTTCAACTACTCCTCCCTTCCTTTTTCTGATAGGACCTTCATCATAGCCCATCTTCTGCATGATTGAGTATCATTTTCCATATTTGTCTATGGGTAATTTGAAATTAGAGACTGCTTCATCTTCATCTCTATAGAGCCAATTTAAATTTTCTGTTTCTTCAGGATTTTCCATGGGGAATTTTTCTTTGATGATTTGTCCATTAAATTTTGTAATTGGCTCTATTGGCATTTGCTTTGATGTTGATGCTACTGATATTTTATGTTCCTTGATAGATGGTTGTCCATGTGATTGAGGTGATGTAGGTAAATTGGCAAGACAAAGAGAGTATTCTCCAACTCCATGATCCTTGAATTTCATCTTTTTGTCAAAACTATTAGTCAATTGACTGATTTGTGTGTCAATCTTTAGGGAAGTCCTAGCATGAGCTTCTCGATTGTTAGGGACCAAAGTATCTTGACTGGATTTCATGTTGGCACAAGTTTGGATATTGGGATTATTAGCTGATATTGTGATTTCTTGTCCATCATAAGGAAACTTTAGACATTGATGATAGGTTGATGGGACAACTTGCATTTCATGTATCCAAGGATGACCCAACAAGATGTTATATGCAAGATCATGATCTAGTACTTGACAAAAAGTATTCTTTATAGCAGGGCCCACTTTGATTGGCAGCATGATTAGACCTTTGGATGCTCTTTCTTCATCATCATAAGCTTTTATAGTAATCTTTCTTCTGAAATCAATGGAGTCCTCAGAAAATCCTAAGGCTTTAACCAATTTCATGGTACAGATGTTCAAACCAGCACCTCCATCTATTAGAACTCGTCTGATATGAAACTTGTGAATCATGACTTCTAAGTACAATGATGAGTTATGGGGATGAGTTATGGAAACATCATCTTTACCAGAGAATGAAAGACAAGTAGGTGAGGACAAGTGTCCTACTATGGCTTGAAATTGATTCACATCCAAATCAGTAGATACTATGGTTTCAATGAGGGCTTTTTCAAGAATTTCTTTATGGGCTGGAGAAATCTTCAATAGTTCCAAAATGGAAATTTGAGCGGGAGTTTTTCGAAGTTGATTGACCAAATCATATTGATGTTGAGGTGGGGGTTCAGTGGATTTTGAAGAAACGCCTTTCAAGATAACTTTTTCCTGCGCTCTTGTTGTTGCATTGACTTCTCTATATTCCACCTTCTGGTTGACTTTTATGACATTCACCCGCTCGTCGTCCGCATAAAGATGATTAATTATATGATCATCATTGATGTGATTCACCTTTTTTTAGAAGACTCACCCTTTTGATAATTAGGCAAAGGATTGTGGAATGCTTGGTGGTCTGTGTTTTTTTGATGATTTCCTTCTATTGTGATAATGTCATTGTCGATCAAGTCTTGAATGGCATTTTTCAAGGCTTGGCAGTTGTTGGTGTGATGACCTTTACACTGATGATAATCACAATAGTACGCCTCATTCCATGATGGAGGCTTTACACTGGGTTCATAATTTTGTTGAGGCAACAAAGTAATGACATTTTTGGCCATCAACTCTTTGAATGCGGATTCTACAGATTGACCCAATGGAGTGAAAGTTCTTCTATTCGAGAAGAACGAAAAATCTTGGTGGATTTGAATTTGAGGTGTTCCCTAAAGAATTTTGATTGTTATTTGTTCCTCAGTAACCTTGGTTGTTGGAAATTCCTTGATGAGAAGTAGAGTTTTGATTTGTATTGTTCCTTGAAAGAGGAGGATTATTTCCGTGATTTGCAATTGAGTTGACATTGTTGTTGTGAGTGTTTGGAGTGCTGAGGAAAAATGGCTTGGTTGAGGCATGATTTACATCAACAACACCATCGTTCACCATATTTTTGTTGCGAGTCCAGAATTTAGATTTGTCCTGATTATTGTGATGGTTGGATGAGCTGGGATTTTCTTTATCATGCTTTATTATCCCTCTTTTGACCAAAGCATTTTCAATGGTTAAGGCATCTTCAATAATTTTCTCAAAGGAATAAGGACAATGTAAGTTCAAATGATAGCTCATCTCTGAATTTAAACTATTAATGAAAGTAACTATCTTTTCCTTTTCAGGAACAGGACATGGATATCTGGCGAACATTCTTCTCCATCTTTGAAGAAACATAATGAAGGATTCACTAGGTTTTTGTGCAACTTTGCAAAGATCTATCATGGTGATCGGGTGTTGTATGTTGTAAGCATATTGTGATATGAATAGGTTGATCAATTCTTCAAATGTCTTGCTGGGAGGTGTAATCTTAGATAACCATTCCATAGAGTTAACTCCAAGGCTCCTAGGAAACAATCGCAACAAGTAAGTATCTTTGTGAGAAAATTCCAATGTCATGTTCCTGAAGTCTCTAATATGATCAATTGGATCCATTTTCCCATTATAGCGATCAAATTTTGGCATTTCACAATGCTTGGGAAAAGGAATCATGTTTAGACTTCGGTCAAAAGGATAAGGACAAATGTCCTCGAGAGTGTATTTCTTCATGGTTGTTCCCCCTTGTAATTCTTTAACTTGTCCTTGAAGTGCCTTGACCTGTTGGTTCAAGGCACTAAGATTAGAAAGGGGTGTTTCTTCAGGTTTGTTTTTCAAAAATTCAGTATTAAAGTCATGAGGTAACTTAGCCCCTTGTTTAGCTAGATAGCGAAAATATTTTTCCTTGTCTCGCTGCAAGATCTTTTCAATGGCTTTATGGAATTTTGGATCTTGCTCAGCCTCTCTAAGATGTTCCTCATCTTGCTCCTCATCACTATCTATCTGTGTTCTATTCATGTCTTTGTATTGATGGAACGGATTTTCTTCTCTGTTATCTATATCTTTGTCAAAAAGTGGATTATGATTCATGATATAAAGAGGACTACTACTTTAACCCTCTTCTTGAATGTTTTGAGTATGTCCTTCTTGTTGAATTTCGTCCTTCAATTTATTGAATTGGGATCTTGTGAAGATAGGCATATGATTTTGAAAAATTCTTCTAGACTTAGATCATGATTTTAACAAGTGCGGTGATGATGATCTGATAAGATGTAGAATCTTATGATATGATCAAGGATGCTCCTAATTTATTGATTGTGGCTTCCAATTGATGAAGGATTTCAGAATCCTGTTGGGGAAGTTGAACCAAAAAATAGAAAGCTGTTTGAGAGATGCACTCTTAAAGTTTTGATCTTTGTTTTCGAAGAAACATTCTAAAATCATTGAAGGATTTGATTGGGATGTGAAGGATACTCTATGGAAGGTTGTGGTATGTTGTCAAATTCAAGAGGTTGGTTATGATTATGCCGTTGTGATAGAGCTCTTCTTTGATAATAAGCTTAGGAATCTAAGGGATCTACAACATATTCATCAGTGAATCCTCTAACAAAATCTTGATATCTATGAAGAAATCCTCGATAGTGAAGCAAGACTTGTTGACTTTTGTACAAGAATTTTCTCTTTTGCAGTGTCTTCTTGTATCCTAACGATTTCTTAGGTTTTTTGATTCTCTTGGAAACTGGTTTCTTGGGAAACTTTGTTGACTTCCAATCCCTAAGCATGGGAAAATTATTGGGAATGTTTTTGAACCAATGGTATGAAAAAAAGCTCTTGAGTTGCTTTCAGTTGTTGTTCTTCATATTTCTTTTGGATGATCTCTTTATCTGAATTAATGTAAAGGAAGACACCACAAACATTTTTGAAAACAGTTGTTCTTTAAGCCCTATTCTAACATGAAGTGTTTGATCAAAAAAATGTTTTTCATCAAATGTTTTCACGGGTTTTGTACATGAAAGACAATTTCAGACAGACTCACTCTTAAATGCTCAATTAGGTCATTCTAGTAATCAACAGCCCACATCTTAGAACTACGTCAACTCACACAACCTTGTCACCCCCGAAGGGGCGCCCATGTTTTTGTCTTTTCCAGGCACATACTTAGAGTTACGGAAGTGGATACCGGATCCCCTAAGCAAATAGTCCTTGGTAGTTATATGGTGAGTATCTTGGGGGCATATTCTTCCCTCACCTTGCATTGTGATTATCAGAATGTTTGGCAACTGACTCAGCTAGCCACTACACTAGGTTCGTAGTAAGGATTTCCATTCGGTGCAGCAATAATAAACTCCCTCAGGAGACCTCCCAACCTTTAGAACAAAGGCTTTGGGGATGGTTATCTTGCACACTACCGGCAAAAGAGGGTTTCCCCAAATTCGCTTTAAATTTTATAGTGGGGCGAAATAGCCTGGCTTTGGCTTGAACCCACTTGAGTCGTTCCTCTTGGGTGATTACTTTTTCCCACAAGAGCAGGCTCTCTAAAAGGTTTTATCAAAGCTTAAAAATGCATAAAATAGAATAGATGAGTTTGGCATTTTTATCACCCAGTTAAGGGGAGAGCATAGGCCTATCACCATTTAAATCAAAGCAAGCAAGAGTTCATTTTTAAGCCCAAATAAACAGTTTTCTATGCTAGGTGAAGATATTACTTCATAAAAACATGGAGTTCTTTTTAGTCCCAAAATAAAAGTGAAGTGACTATCCTAGGATTGGTTGATTTTGAATTATGTGACTACCCTAGGATTGCTTCATTCTTTTAAAGTTATTACTGTCCGCAGTCGCGTCGGATTCAGTCAAATTAAATTACAAATTATAATTTGCAACCTTTTTCAAAAGTGCACTATAACAGACATCAAAGGCACTATAGGAATCTTCAAGGGTGTTGATTGATCCCAATGCTTTTCCAGCTCTGTATGATTCACCAAAATGGCACCAAGATAAGAAGAAACACATGCATGCAAGCAAAAGTGTATTAAATCCCAAAACATGCAATTTTTTTTAAATATATGCAATTTTGAAAGTTGTAACTTTTTCAAATCTGATAAAAATTCACACCATTAGATAGCTTATGAAATTCTACCCCATTTCAAAAAAAAAACTCTAAAAAAGACCAAAAAATGACCAAGATACGACCATTTTAAGATTTCCTATGAAAATGCTGCCTGTATGCGCTGCAGGATGACTTAAGGGCACTGCGGGATGAATTATATGCACTGCAGGATAAATTATATGCGTTGCAAGATGAATTATATGCGCTGCAAGATAAATTATATGCGCTACAGGATGAATTATATGCGCTACAAGATGAGTTATATGCGGCCAGTAAGATGGATTATATGCACCGCAGAATATGCTTCATACAAGACCGTATGAATATTGTTGAAGCGCATTTTTTTTTTGGCGCTTAATCCACTGCTTTTGGCCATAACCTGTCGAAAATCTGTAATAAGATAAGTTAAAATAGGGCAAGAGTTCCACTATGGGCACCATTTTATGTGTGTATGAAATATTGGATCACTTAAAATGAAATCAAACACATATTACTGCGACATTAAATCAAAAAGTTCGAAAATGAAACACAATGTGCAACCATAATAGTAGTTTCTGAAACTCATCCATCTTCCTCTATTCTCAACGCTTTATTGGTTCTCGATATCGATCGCTACATCAAGCTCAACAAAATGATAGCTAAAGAACGAGATTTATAATGCAAACTATGCTAAATGCAAAAGCTATGCTAAGATGAGAAGATTATTGTGATGCTGAAAATGATATGATTGCAATAAGCAAGATGAAAATATGCGCAACATGTGTGTATAAGTTGTATGTCAGTAACAAAAGCTTGGATTTGCACTGGCTTTTATAGATTTTTTGAATAGATTTGATTGGCTAAATCGATCGACGGCCCAGATTAAGCTTGTTCGAATGGACGGCGGGAGATTTTTGAAAGTGGAGAAGAGGATGGAAGGTTTCCCTTTTCTTCATTGAGTTTCAAAGGGAAATTTCCATTTTGAAAAGCGAGTTAAAATTTGGAAAGGTGAGTTAAAAATGAATTAGAATTAAATAAATTAAATTTATTTAATTTAGGAGTGAAGATGAAAATGGAAACCCACATACTAAATAACTATACTTAATTATGTTTAAAATGAAATTAGAGGTGGAAAATATTAACAACATATTTAATATTTTAAAATTCAAAATGGGATGGAGAATATTCCATTATTTAAATATTCAAAAATATTTAAACTTTTAGAATAGGGATGATATTTAAATATAAATAAATTATAAAATCAATTTAATTAACCTAAAAGATGGAAATGTTAGTAATTAATTTAATTAAAGGTGAAGAATTAGAAAAATGAATGATATAAATAAATAAATTAAATTTATTTATATGTAGATGACTTTAGGGGAATTAAATTAAATAAATCATATTTAATTAATTAACAATGAATCACCACCATATTTTAGCTGCATACTGTGATCCACATATACCCTCATGTACCTCACGTAAGGTTGTTTGTGCTTCATCTGTGTTGAGACATCAGAGGAGGGTATTGTCAAAGTTGCATCTATATAGGGTGTCACTGATGATGGCATAGTGGGCGGCTTTGCGAATGAAGGACTTGTGTTGGTTATTGGAAAGAGCTGGTGGTGAAATCTGGGAATGTAAGTAATTGTATATGTCCTAATACCAAGAGGAATTAGGACCAACAAGTTCACAAACCATTTCAGACTCAGGAATTTCATAGGTAGGAACCAACAGTTGTTCCACTAAGAACTCAAATTGTGGTACATTATTAGGGATATCTAAGAGAGATCCATTCGTGGCCATAGTATCGGCTGCTTTGTTCTATTCTCGGGGAATCATATGGAAGTATGATAGGAAAATATCCACCATGCATTTTTAAGGCATCAATTTATCATCCTTGGTTTTATAATCGTCATTGACTTGGTTGATAACTAATCGAGAATCGCCAAAAACTAGGAGATCTTTAATTTTCCACTGAACTTCCATTCGAAGTCCTATCAACAATGCTTCATATTTGGTGACATTATTAGTGCATGGAAATGCAATGCAAAATGATTTAGGAATAGAATCTCCTTGTGGTGTGATGAATAATATGCCTACTCCTGAACCATGACCTGTATGGGACCCATCAAAATAAAGTTTCCAAGGGTAATCTAGGTTCTACATGAAAGACGGATTCATCTAGAAAATAAGCTACTAATGAGTGATTGCCTTTTATGGGTATACCATAGAAAAAATCATTTCTTGCTTGATTTGGGAATAATTGATGATAAATTGAACTTAATGAGGCCTTGATTCAGTATTGTGAGGTGTTTTACATATCCACACTAGGTCTTGGACCCTTGCAGATTGAATAAAATACACTTATCAATGTCTTGTAAAGGTGTTGTAAAGTGTTGTAAAAGACTTTCACACCTCTCTAGACTTAATGAACCCAAGTAAAATATATTTAATTTAATTTTCACATCAATCTAGAAGGCTTGTAAAATAAACTTAATGTTAATCTATTGTTGTAATGGCCTTACACATTCACATTGGATTTTGTGCCTTTCTAGGATATGTGGACCTTATTTTTATGTAGTAAAGTGTATTTAATCACACTTTCACATTTATTTTTTTGTCCCAATCCCTAATTGACCTTTACATCATCATTAATAGGCCCCTATTACCCTATATTGTGCATCTCGAGGCATAATTTAATCAAATACCTAATGAATTCAACATAAGAAAAAGAATTCCTTATTCCCCAACATTCCAGCTGTCAAAAGGACCCCTCTAGGACTAAATCTCCCATCTGGGCGAATGAGTCCCTACTAGGTGGGACTAATTCACCCAAGGTTGCAAATTAGTCCCATTTGGGTCATTTTTGAGTTTTGAGAGGGAAATTTTGGATTTTAAGTTTAATTTTTCTCCATGTCGGCATTAGGGATCCAATTAACAGGAAAATAAGGTGGATTTCCTATAAATATAAGTCTCTAAACCCTACTTTACATCTCTTAACTCATTCACAACTCATTCATCATTGGTCTTCCACTTCAAGTCAAGAAAGCTAGGGTTTTAACATTCCAAGTTGTTCAAGATAACATTTTTTCAAACATTCAAGGGTAGATTCTTCATATTGTTGCAACAATCCAAGATTTATCATCATGGAAAGGTAATAATCCCTTCATTCCATGTTCATGCTTCATCTTACACCTATTCATTTGGTTTAATTACCTAAAAGGGGTTTGACCAAGGCAAACCCCCACGCCCTAATATCCAACATTTCTTTTTCTTTTCTTGTGTGCTTGTAGATTTAGGAATCTTGAAGGTTTGGAAATAATTAAGAATCAATTTGAAAAATTTTTGAATACATATCTTCTTTCACCAAGTTAAAATATCCACTAAAATTCACCTATGTTGTCAGAATCAAACTTTCTGTAGAGGGATAACTGTCAAGAAATAAATGATCAAGGGTTCTATTTCTGCTTTGAATCTTTAGAAATTTAGAGGTGGTATCATTCACCATTAGTGGAAAATGAATCCCATTGCCAAGCCAGAAATAGGTTTTCTACAGTTTTGGCTACCCATTTTTCTGAAACAGGCTCTAGAATAGTTTCCTAGATCTAGGACTAATTCACCCAAAATGGCAAATGAGTCCTAGTAGGCCAAATTTCTAGCATCAACAACATTTTAGAAGTCATTCCCAATCTCCAAATAAGCTCTCAGGTGCATTTAACATTCAGTTTCCCACTCATTTATGTTACGGTCACTTACTTTTAAGTCATTTATATATGTTTGCATACAACACCTGTGAGCCAAACATCTTGCATTTCTTTGGGGCTTTTCATTCAATACCCATCTATTTTATCAGTCCTTTGGAATTTGTGAAGATTACAGGCATTTCATTCATATTTCCATTATAATTGCATTAGTTTGAGTGAACCACCTAGGTTTTTGACCTATCTCTCTCCTTTCAGATGAAAAACCCTAAGAGTGCAAGAGAAGTACATAGAACTAAAAATCTATGGTTCATTTTGGTGAACCCTCCTTTAGAATAATTTTTTTTTATTTGGAGTCCTTTAATATCTTATATTTAGCTTGCATTAAGTTTGTATTAGGGTTTGCATTGATTATTTTGCATGCTAGGTTTCAAATTTTGCATTAACTAAAAAGTGCATATAGGTTGCATTTTTGGCATCTACAATCAATAAAATTTTCTAAAATTATGTAATTGCATCTTAGGTTTGCATCATAGAACACATAAAACATAAAAATCAATCAAAAATTTTGAAAAAAATCCCCACTGGGACTCATTCGCCACCTTGGGCGAATTAGTCCCTTTTCACCCCTAAAACTGCCTTTTACAAAGTTGAAAACCCTATTTCTGCACTTTTTTTTCTGACATTACCTATTTGAATAAGTTGGTTGAGTTTTTGTAACATACATTTCACTAAATCTAGCTTAAATTAGCTCATTTCATGCATTGCTTAATTTCCAATTTGTGTTTTCTTTCATATTGTTGCATAGTGTAATCAATAAATTACCTTCTTTCATATCTAAAAATTGAATTTCATCTTAAGTCATTGCATTTCACTTTCTTTCCTTTTTTATCATAGCATGTTTTCTTTCAAAAGATGTGGCTTTGATTTCATAAATAATGGATTGCATAAATACAACATTCCCTCTTATGAGTTGAACTTCGATTACAACAATGAGGTCTTTAAGAAACATCATCAAACCATTGACACAATCCTTAATATTACATTTCCCATTGGTGAGAATGGTAGTGTAGACAATCATAATCATATTTATAGTGTTCTTTCTCCTGATACTCTCCTATTAGGGTGACAGTATTCAGGAAGGAAGATACATTATGCTCTTGATTGTCCATCTCCCCATTCCCCTTTGGAAGATGTTAGACAAAAATAACATGAGATCATAGAAACATTTCTAAATATCACCTTACCTAGTCTCCATAACCATGACCATCAACATTGTCCTTCTCCTAATTGCAAAGAGGATAGGATGGTGTTAGAAGATATCCCTATTAAGAATCATGAAACCCTTGATCCTCCCTTCCCTACTACTCCTACCATTTGGGATAATCTATTTGAAAACCATAGTGTTCCTTCTCTTGATGCCTCCCCCACTTACAATGAAGCTACTTTACAAAATTTTGTTGGACACTAGGAACACTAAGAGGGGGGGTGAATCAATGTTCGACAATATTTGATTTTAAAGCCAGATCTTAATCCATCAACAACAATAATTAAACCCACAATAGCATGCACAACATATAAACAGAGGGAAACAAGCAATCACATTAATGAACACCATAACACCAAAAATTTTATGTGGAAACCCTGTTAGGGGAGAAACCATGGTGGAGATCAATCCACAATGTAGACTCTATTAAAAGTATGATAAAAGAGGGGAATGCACTTGCATTCAGGCACACTGCCTAGAACTCACTACTCAAGAGAGAAAGGTTCACTGCCTTACAAAGTATAATTTAAATTACAATAAAATTTTGAACTGAGAATACAGCATCTACAAATGCCTGGATTCAGTTCCAATGAAGCTCATAATCAGATTCAGGATCTTTTGACCAGTTCGCACTTCTACTCTACTCTGCTCTTCTCTACTTAGCATACAAAACCCCTTTCTACCCTCAAATAACTGATGTCATTTTTCTCTCTTCTTGATACACATACACTTATATCTCTATCACAGTTACTTCCACATACAAAATGATTTTTTGATCTCCTTTATATACCCGCTAATCAAAAATCATTGTATTTTGGCTTCACAACAAAATATAATATTCTTGCCCATGTTGGCTCAAATCATTAATTAGTGTTGATGTGTACCCTCACAAGTTAACTATACTATATTAGGGACCCATAACAAAGTTCCAAACATAAGAAATAGCTAAATATATACTCCACATACATCCACGATATTCCATATAAAATATGTCGGCCAAAATGAGAGAATAAACCATGAATCACACTCCCAAACCTATTAACTCAAACTTTGACTAAATCAACACCACAAAACTTACTAGTAGGATAGTATACATGCTAGGAAGGCTTCCCTAGAGATCCACACCACAAAATAGTGATCTGGTGAAATGATCAGATCGTTTTATCGACTGGATATCCTTCTCTTCATTCTTTATGTCAGTAGATTACAGAATCTTACTTCCCTTTCCGGTAGGAGAAATGCTAACACTACGGATCATACTGTTGACTCTAGTTTCCATTAATGACAACACAAGTAACCAAAATTGATCTCTCAAATCCATATTCCAACAATCTCCCCCATTGGCATTGATGGAAACACTTAGTGAAAATTTGACTAAGTGTCAAAACAAAAAACTCAACAAAACCAAGACCACTGCTCCCCTTTTTGATGTCAAGAAATTTTTCACTGCATTCTCTCCCCCTTTGACATCAATGAAAAAGCTTCCATTACTTCCACTCTCCTTGTAATGTGTTACTATACTTCTCTTCTTATTCTTTCCCTTTTTCAAAATAGAGAGTTGGATCAACATTTGAGAAACTTCTACAAAAATTAGAAGATTATTTTATACTTAGCTTTAATTTATGGAAGGAATTTCTTCCAAGATTCCACCGCAAGCCCAATAGCTATGATCAAGTTGTTATTCTCTGATGTCCTATTGATAATCTGGACAAGGGATTTAGGAATGGTGATTTCTTCTTCTAGATTTTCTCCTATCTTAAGCACTTCAATCATTTGCTCTAGTCTGCCTTCAGTCGGGTCTTTTACTCTCTAGAAGGTGTCCATGAGGGTATTTCTAGCAAAGTGAACCTTTGCATGCTTATCTTGTAGATCATGAATCTTTTTCTTAACCTTTCCATCCTTATCTAAAAACATATTGTAGTCCTGTCTAATTCTGACAAGCTCTTTTTCAATTTCCTCTAACTTATCCTTATACTTGTTGACCACATGAGGCCACCTTAGACAGTAATTGAAGACTTTATTGGCCGAATCAATGCACTATCTTAGCACATTCATTTTTCTTCTTCACCTTTGCAAGAGATAGCCTAAACTACATCTTCAAATGGGAAATTATTTCCTCCTCTTTCCTATCTAGAGGCACAGATTCCATATCCTCCTTAACACACTCAATCAGTTCTTCTAGGAGAACATCTTGCAGACTCTCCAACTCAATATTATTATCAACAAAGTATCTTCCTAAAGTGTTCTCAATGAGATCCTTCTCATAAGATGGTCCATTCAACTATATGTCATATATCTTTTGCATCCCATCTTTATCCTAAATAATTAGCATTATCTTTGATTTGAACAGAGCACCTTCTTCATCACTGTCTTCAGCTATTATATTTTTGGTTCACCTCATTTTGGTTGATCTCTACGAGTATATTCATCAAATTCTTCATCCACTACATCCACAACCAACTGTCCTTTCCCTTTTTCTTCAAATTTTTCTGACTTGGGTGTCGTAGAAGTGACACCAACCAATTCTCTTCCTCTCTTCTGATTTTTCTCTGTCTTTCCAGAGGATGATCCAACTTTAGTTATTTTTACCAGAAGAGTGATAACACTTACACCAAACTTATCTAACACCTTTCTAAAGAAATTTTCATAAACTCGTTCCCCATTTTCAAAAGAGTTGTAATGCTCAAATATTTCCTTCCACACCACATTGTCATTCAAAGGAAAGAAATTTAGAAAATACATCATAATGCATATTGTAAGGGTGCCAAACCTAAAGGAGTAGTCAATTTCCTTCGTTAATTTTACATTCTCCATCAGTTGATCCTTCATCAGACTACATAGGTCAAAGTCTTCATTTTCTATTATCATTTTATGAGCGATATATACAACACCTGCCATTGTTGATCCTTCTTGGTTTCTAAAGAAGATCTTATATGAGATTCCATGTGCAACATACCTTGTCAATGGATCTTTAATCGATGCAATTATCAGAGCTCTCTGATCTCCCCTTATTCTGGTTAGGGCTTGGACCTCAACATTTTGAATCGATTTCTTCTTCAGAATATTACCAACATTGCACAAACCTATTAGATTCTTGATTACATCCTCAGATATTCGATAGGGTTTATCCAGAGTAAGGATATCACTGTCCAATCCATTTAAGATAAACCAAACCATGCATGCATTGATGAAATGAGGGAATTCATTCCAGATATCCAACTTCTTATGCTTCGATCCTCCAAGCTTCCATAATTCGGCGAGAGACAATAGATTTCTTTCATCCCTAAATTTTTGACTGCTATACTCATCCAGAGTTACTCTTCCTTTGATTTTTTTCATTTTTCATGCCGAAGATGGTTCTACCGATCGCCAAATAGATATGAAATTAATAAGCAATAGAAATACCTAAAGAATTCACCACTAAATTGACCTTTCGCACCTTTGGAATTTTGCTGAAAGGGATCTCCAACTATTCTCTTTCAATGCATGATGATGAACTAGGGTTCCAAGTGCCCTTTTATAACTTAACTTTATGATGCATTAAATGCATTTCCTTAGAAGTTTCGGTTACTGTGCAAACTTAGACAACAAGTGAAGAATCTGACTGTGGATCTATACTATTTCATTCAACTCAACAGATGATTACTAATACCTTCAACAATGAATAACACATCGGCTAATTGCATCCAGTGATTCAGAGACAACTACACATGGGGGGACAAGGATTTTTCATGAGAAACTCCCCCTAGGCCTCTGGCCTAAAGTCAGTTGCTGGAAGAGTTACCAAAGGTAGCTTCTGGTACAGCCTTGTTTCCTTCATCAGATTCACTTTTCTTTACCCATGTTTTCTTCATCTGATCTCTTATCTCTTCTACAAATTCTTTTTCTTTTCCTTTTTTGTCTTTCTATGAATTTCTTCCTTGATAAACCGGACCTCTTTTATTCATGTTTTTGTTCCTACAAAACTTTGCAATGTGCCAAAAAATGTTACAATTGTATCATACCAGAATTTTCATTCTATACCATCCATTCGACTAATTTCCTCCTGACCTGCATTGATTAGCAACATGTCCAAATCTTCCATAGGTATAGCATTTAATGTTACTTGCACTGACATACATACTTCTACATTCTAATGTGTTATGACCAAACTTGTTGCATTTAAAACACTAACCAGAAAATGGAGTACTAGGATTTATCTTTCTTCTACACTGAGAAGCTATATGTCCAAATTTATTGCAAGCAAAACAATATCCATTAAATTTTTGAGCATTGGGTTGCTTTACCGGATGTCTTCTTCCTTTCTTTTATTTTGAAGGTTCTTTTGTTCAAATCCAGAAATTTCACCCTTCTCATATCCAAGACCTCTCTTTTCATTTGTATCCTTTTCTCCTCTAGTTATCTCATCAAGCCTAGCAGAGCTTATCCTAAATTTCTCCTTGAATTCATTTGCAGTAGCAAGCTCATTTTTGAGGATAACTACCTGTCTCTCAAGATCTTGTTCATTGTTTTTGGATTGTTGCAGTTCAATTTCCAACTAAATGAATCCACTATTAATTTTGTTGCATTCTTCAGATTTTTCTTTCAGGGACTGGGCCAGATTCTCCTCATTCTTCTTTTTCTCTTCAATCTCTTTGGTATACTTCATCGCCACAGATTCCATTTCAAGATTTAGAGTTGTATTTTCCTTAGCAAGCTATTCACGTTCTTCTATTATTTCTCTTAGGGTTTGATTCAGATGGACATCATCCAAACCTTTGCTTTTTTTTGCTTCAATTGATCACATAGTTCCTTCCTCTTTTCCCTTGACTCGTTTATCGTATCCTTCAGTGATTGAATGAATGTTTCAATAGCCACAAGATTTTCTTTTAGTTTCATGACCTCTACTTTGGACTAATCAAGATCATTGTTGGTGTGTGAATAATTGTTTGTACCTAGCTAATTCTAATTCACTATAGGTAATTAGGGGACATATTCTATGGTTAAGTTTACTTAGGTAAAAATTCCTTCTAGAAGTCTTAGTTGGGTTTTCTAGAACTTATCTTATCTGGCTAGGATGCATCATTTCCTAGGTGATTAGGTTGTTGATTTGTCTCATGTCATAAGATCATGACATTTTTCAACATCATATTCATACCTATCCCTCAACCTGGCCCATATAAGCAAGGCATCTCATGTACATTTGTAATCAAGCAATCAATCAATCTTGCATTGTGAAGCAAGAATTCTTGCCATTCTCTCTCTTGTGGAAGTGGTTTTGGTCGCAATTGATCTTGGGGGTGTTGAGGAGTCACCATTTACTCCTACATGGTATCAGAGCTCTCCAGGTGTTGTAGATTCCTTCCCAGATCTGAGAGTGATATTTTGGCTTGAAGTTTTTTGCTGGGTGCAGATTGGGGTTTCAAGAACCTCACGATTGAGTTCAGAAGGCTCCGTAGATGAATTTTGACTATAAATTCACCTATATTGGGTAAA
>VDFB02024014.1:0-71598 GCA_007258455.2 Sequoia sempervirens
GGTCCCTTTTTTTGGGATGATAGATCCTTCATTGCAGGGGTTACTTTATTCCAAAGGTATTTTTTCATCATTAATGATCATGATCAACATAAAACTCTATTAAATTCTATAGACATTCACAAATTCTCACAATCATTTATAAATATAATTTATCATCCTCAATGCTTTAAATACTTAAAATAAGTGAAAAGGTCTAGAAATGTCTTTGAAACTATCAGAAATATTATGAAAAAGTATGAAACTAAAACAACGAAAATAGGGCAATTCTAGGACTCATCAAGTTTTATCAATTGAATAGGAAATACATTATAAACATTATTAGAGGTAATTAAGATTTGTGTTTTATTTTTGGTGAAGTGAGGGTTTCTTCTACTCCAATAATCAAGTCTCAAAAAAACATGAGACCATTTTATACTATCACTTTTGGTGCCAAAGAATTCTCGCATCACTATGTTATCTTGTGTCTCTATAATTTCATGTACAAATACTTATAGAGGAAGTTTTGGTAAATTGAGAGCTTAGGTATGTCAAGATGAGTTATCTTTTGTACTATCACTCTTCAACATACTTTTAAGTACATAGGGATGTGTTATATTGAGTAGTTTATCTTATCAAAGAAATAATATATTGAAAAGTGGTAGTGATAAGGTTGAAGCAATGAGGGTACCTTTTGAAAATAATAAGGGAAAACCTCCAAACATATCAAACCCTAAATCTTTTTATTTTCAAAATTTGACCATCATGTTGGACGAGAAAGAATTTTCATCTATTTCCATAATATTTTCAATATTGAGACAATAAAACATGTGCAGATACATTTCTAAGATGGCAAGAGATGGAAGACCTTCCTTGGGATGACAAAAGAACAATGTTTTTATTAAAATTGGAAAAAATATATAATAATAGTAAATATATGCATTTTTTAAACTAAAAACCTAAATTAAATCTAAATACCCTCATAACATTCATATGATAAACAAAATAACCATAATTTTTTATAAAACTATATAAAACATGCTATAAAATAAAAATATATAGTGTTTTTAATAACACAAAGTAGCACAAGATATACTCAAGACTTTTAAAAAAAAAACCATAAATCCCCTAAAAAAATCCATACAACAGTATAAATTCCCCCCCAAAAAATACTGATAGCAACATAAATTCCATTTTTTTTAAAAAGGCAACATATAAAATTAAACAATAGTAGGCAATGATATTAGATATGTAAAATTATTCTTCATGTGGACTTCCCAACACAAAATTAATAAGTCATTTTTGCATCAATTGAATCCTATGGCATATTATTGATGGTGAAAACCTATGCAAGTATTACATGCCAGCAAAGCAGCTAACTTTAGAAAGGAAAAAACTACTAGCACCCACCCATACCTAGAATGAACTAGCAACATCATTTTTCCAAGAAATCACTTCTATTTAAATAAAAATGGTATTTATTTTAAATTGTGTTTTCTAGGTGAGGATGGTCTCAACTAACATATAGCCATTTCTAGTATGTTTTCAATCAAATGGCAAGGTTAGGGGACATTTCCAATGTATCCTCATGATGCCAAGGACAATTTTTCATGGACATTCATAAAAATATTGAGGGACATTCCCCCAAGGATAATCGTAAAATTAAAGGGACATATCTCTCAAGGATAACTTTTCATGGTCGTTTGACACAACAATCTCTAATTCAAACAAAAATATATTGTTTGTAATCTTGAGTGTAATGGAGGCATTTATCACTTCAAATGGCATTGTGAAAGGCTCCATGCCATAATATAAAGTCTTAAAAATATTATATTTTTAGATGTGACTTGAAAAATCTTGAAGGCTATAATCTTATTTAGAGAGTAAAGCAATGGCAAGAACAAACATGCCAATTGGATCGAATTCTTTTGGGACTAGAGTCAACCATTGATGAACCAAAGCTACTACATTAGCTACAAGATTCTTTTTCTATTCCTAATTTTACATGTATCCTTAACAATAGGGGAAACACCGATGCCCTCTTTGTACCTCATACTACAAGAAAACAACTATCTTTAGAAAGTAAATGACAAGGGAAGAATTTCCATGAGTGTGCCAAGAAGACCATTAACAATTTTTAATGGTATTCACTATTTTTGATAAACACAAGCTATGGTTGACTCCATTAGATTTGTAGATCCTACATTTAGGACCCCCTTATACAAGATTTTGAAGGTTGATATGTTGAGGTATGTAGTACAATATGTGATTTATGTTGTTGAAAATAACAAGGAGTGAGCAAAGACTAATTGCATTGATATGTCATATGGGTGGGAAAATAGAAGAAACTATGCTTATCAACTTCCTTATTGTATTCAACCTTGGCACAATCTTCCTAAATTTTTTGGATGCATTTGATAGGGTGAAATTAGTGTAGGTTCTCTTCAATCTATTCAATGATATTATTGTTGGAGTAGGGCCACAAAATAGAGTCCAATTTATTACAAAAAATTTGTTGAGTGTGTTGCTACTGGGAAACTTCTTTTGGTATTCCACAATGTTTTGGAGCCCTTATGATCACAGTAAGGAAAAATATAAATCTTCTAAAAATTCAATGAAACCAATGGTAAATCATTCAAAACCTTAAAACATACCTTCATGCAAATTGTTACCAATTTCTAATGGTTAAAATGAAAAATATGCAAATTTTATTGCTTGCTGCCCTGTGTAAATCAGAACTTGACTATTTTCACCAAAATGAGCATAACTTTCTTAATATTCCATGAAACAACCTCAAACCAATGCCAAAATAAATATAACTCCTCCCTCTATCCAACCATATAATATTTATTTTATTTTGAGGCTGTAGCTAGTCATACAAGTTGCTGCAACACGACCGTAATAGAGAAATCTGAAAAGTTGCAATCAATAAAATCACCATAACTTACTCAAATTTGCATGAAATTGAGTGAGAAAAAAAGGAGAATGTTGTAGACTCATAGATTAATAATTAAAAATGAATTTTCCATGAAAATATTGCCATAAGAGTTTGTACAATGATCTAAAACTCAGATTTATCAGAAAAAACATAGAAATTTTGCATAAAATTAGGGCTTCATTATTGGTTCTTCATTATTTGCATCCCTCTCTACTAATATTCGACCATATAAGGGTATTTAAACCACTTATAAGCCTAAAAAACCTCCTACAACTTTCTAACTTCCTCATATGACCCTTCATCTTCTTATTTTTGCATTTTTGCAATTTTCCAATTTTGCATTTTGACAACTTTTGACAATATGAACTCATACTCACCTAATAACCTATTAAATGACTCAAACATATTAAATATGCTCTAAATGACCTTATGAAATGACCAAAATACCATGTAAATCAAATATTTACAAAATGGCCTCATGGAGGCATGAATTCCACTAGGTACTCCTGCACCATATTATGTTCTTTTAGAGATTTTTGAGGAAAGGCACAACAAGTTCTCTTATTTTCAATGCCTCTAGATTCAAATTTCTAAGACTGCACAAAGTTTGTGGGATATTCATATGAGGCCATAAATGGAGCCAAAGATGCTATCAAGAAAAAATGGGCAATGACAATGACAAGTTCATGTGAGAAATGATAACATATGGGATTGGAAAATTTATTTCCCCCTCCATTTCATTGGATATCATCACAACTAGTGTATTTATATAGTAATTCATTTTGAGATGATGAAGACATCACAAAAGGCCCCTTCAAGTGTGTTTGTATTTTAGTTTATCTCTTTTGAGACAACTCAACCAAAATAGTATGTGAGGTAAAATCTCTCTTTAAATTGTAAGGGTAAGAGTTGGTATAGAATGTTTTATACCATGCAAGATTTGGTTGAATATTGTATCCACCTAAGATCTATGAACTTCTATGAAAGCATAAGAGATTAATTATCAGAGAATTATTCTATTATATCAAAGGATGCAAATATATAATAATAATAGATTCTACAATGGGTTGATATTACAAAGGGAACCCTTTGGTTATATAGACCAAGGAGACATGATTGCATAATATTATGACATGTTCCTTAATCTTATTCCTTGAAACATAAAATGATAACTATCTTATATGTAACCTAAGTAAATTTAAGTAACTATTGTGAATAGGACCTAGGTAATGAACTAGCTAGGTAATACACCCCTTTCACACAAACACACCCCTTAAGTGTAACTTAGGGATAATGTAAAGGATCCAACAAATGAAAAGATGCAAGGATGGGTCTTATCTACTAGGCCATGTTAGGAACCCATGTACAAATGCATTCTCTCATAAATGAAGAAAAGACAAAACTCCTCTCCAAAAGAGAAAAAACAACATGCTCTCAAAGAAGAATGAGAAGGAAAAATATTCATGTGAGGAAAAATTTCCCTCTACAAAAGAGAAGAAGAAGAGATACAATGCAACCCCACTTCAATATAGAGTCTTCTACAATAATTGTAGATTCCCAACAATGAATGTTAAAGATGATCCAATTATGAGAAAATTCACACTGCATAATTAACAATGAAAAATAATACACACAAATTTACATGGAAAACTTGGTAAAATTGTACCAAGAAAAAACTACAGGAAAAGATCTTTAGTATTTTATTAATTTATAAAAATATATAGATACAATAATCATCAAATTGTATAGAAAAAATAACTTTAGAAAATGTATAAGAAATTTGAGTTGCAGAGTCCTTTTCAAAAAAATCTTTTCACAAATAGAAAGTGTGACTCATGCAACTACATGTCAAACTTTTGTCAAAATTACCCTAAAGAGTAAGTTCCAAAAAAAATTGGCTTCACTAGTAAATTCCTTTGGCATGTAGTGGGGCTACGACGACCACTTAGAGCCCCTTCTCACTTCAACCTTTGGGTGACTAGAAGGCCTTCAATCACGTTAGACGTATACCTAAGGAACTACCTAAGAAATCCAATGTTGACCATTTGTCACTACTAGAATAACAATAAAATTGACATCATATTCCCAAAA
The DNA here is from genome assembly GCA_007258455.2 of Sequoia sempervirens. Lineage (NCBI taxonomy): Eukaryota > Viridiplantae > Streptophyta > Pinopsida > Cupressales > Cupressaceae > Sequoia > Sequoia sempervirens. Next base: position 5,006 of record VDFB02024014.1, read on the forward strand.
TCCTATCAAACAAAATTTATCCCCTTAAGAAGAAACAAAACCAGGAATTATACAAGATTTCTTCCCATTTATAAAAGGAAGAGGAATGAAGAAAAATGAAGATAGGTGATGTCTCTAAATTTTGTTCAAGTTTCCCTATCTTGATTCAGAAAGTTGCCACCATCAAGTTAGGAATTCTAGGCCACATTGATGAAGATGAAAATATAAATTCTAGTAGAGATGATTGTAGAAAATAATTCAAAGACAAATATGACTCCTCCAAATATTGCTCAAACATCTCCACACCAATTCCAAAATTTAACAAATGATGAGGTGGATAAACAAAAAGAGAATCAAAATGATTCCCACTAACACTTAAAGAAAAGGATGTAACTCCATACAAATTAACGCCAAAGAGGAGATGGATATCCTCAATACTATGCTCCAAGTTTTTAAGATAGGACTCACCTACAGTTTTTTTCAATTAATCATCCCAAGTAATTATATTTAGAAGACAATGAACATCTTGTTACATTGAATCATAAGAATCCTTGCATGTAGCAATACTAGTGTCATTATAAGTAATAGTAGATGGAATATTATAAAATGTCTCTAGAACCTCTATAGATGAAAGAATATAAAGATTCAAATGACCATAATGAAACTTCTCAAAATTTTCCACACAAGATTCCTTAGTGTGTATATCAACTAGAGAAACAATAAGAGAAAAATGTGAGGTGTGGACTTGAGATTGATGATAAACCTCCCCAACTACAACTATATATCCATTGTATAAATCCTAAATGATGAAAAAAATTGGTGTGAACTCAATACTCTTGCATGATCCACCATGTGTGATATGCTAGATAAAAAGGATATTGGTAAAAAAATAAAGGCACACAAATATCATTATATGATATGCCATCCATGTCAATAGATCCTTTACCATAAGCACACATATATGTGTTGTTATTCATCAAGATGTGAGGTGATGAGAAAGTCTCAAATGAAGAGAACACACTTTTTGATGAATTTGTATGATGAGAAGATCCAAAATCAAGTATCTACCTCTCTGACTTAGAATTTGGAATTGCAACAATTTATTGCCCCTTTTGTTTCTTTTACTTTGATGATGAAGAAGAAGATGAACCCCCTAACATAGTTGAATTGATTTGAATTTTCTTAAGAATATTTTTTAATTCATCAAGTTATTTTAAATAGCATTGATGTTCATCATGCCCTATTTTCTTGCAATATACAAACTTAGGCTTCTCCTCAAATGATTCCACTTGAGAGGGAGAGGATTCATTATTTTTGTGTAGCTTGCTCCTTTTCTTCTTTTCAATATTTCCTTACTCTTTTATGCCTTAGGCTCACTTGTCACCAATGCTTTTGAATTAGAAGACTTGATGATACTCATTTGAATTGACTTTTCTCTCTATTGGATTAGAAGATTTGAAAATTTATCAAAACTAGGATTAACATATAATGCTCCCATAGAAATATGATGAATGTGAAAGCCAAAAATAAACATTGAATAATCAAGACCAATCTTGGATAACACATTTAGAATCAATTTCAAAGTATCCTTAATGATATTACAATATTTTGGTTGTGTTCTTAGTTGATAAATTTTAGATATTTAATCTTAGATGTGGTCAAAACCTTTAGGATTAAGATTCATCAAATCATTATCAATTTGATATCCCTTAATCTTATCAATTTTACCTTATAATTTCTCATAATTATTCTAAACCTCCTTAAATGTTTTGCATGATTCAATATGAAATTGAAATTAAAAGATATTAATAAAGATATCTATATAAGTGTTATCTCATGATTGATCTCCCATATTGCCTTTTCACCAGCATAATATATTCTCTTAGATATCTTAGATAACCCTTTCCATGAGATAAATCCATTTTTATTTTCTCCATGAAGCATAATTATATGGAGTTAGGAGTTCAATTTGAAATTTTTCCATGCAAGAACATGCAACAAAGAAAATAAAGCAATCAACTACCACAAGATAACCCCCCTCCAAATTTCTCAATCAAGAATCCCTTAGCAATATATGATCATGGCACTTTATGTTCAATGTGATGTCATGTGCCACTTGCCAAAAACAACGATGTGGAATTGATGTTAGTGCATACAAATGTTAAATTTGGCCATAGGAATTAAGTATAATTTTTATATAGAATGAGAAATATCTAACTACACCATTGAAAAATACAAGAAAAAAAATGCACTTTTAAAAAAATTGCACCAAAAAATGTTACCATATGAACCTAAATGGAGCCTTGAAATTTCCCAAAATGACAACTGCTCAGCAACACCTATGAGAATTTGTAATTTTTTGGAAAAAACAAACACAAAAACTATAAAGCAATTGTGCCACTATGACTTGAGCATAAAAGTTTTCCCTCAAAAAAAGATCTTGAGCCCAAGTTATGAGCCTCTAAAGTTGAGTTTCAAAGCCAAAAATATTAATGGAGAGGGGGGTAGAATTGGGGTGAAGTCAGCTAACATCAACAAAGTCAACCAACAAAATATTTTTATCCACAAAAAATACCACTAGTGTATTATTTTTGTGTTGGAATATTCCCTTTTCATATAGAGGTCGTTGAAATATTTAATGATGTTGAAAATGTTTTCAAAGGGTTGAACCTTTGTTTATTTCATCAATATATTCACCCTAGTGGAAATGGTGAGCATGATTATTATTTGGTTGGGTTTGTGTCATATGGTGCTCCCTAGTTAACCTAGTACACTAACATAGACAGGTTTGTGGTACCCTACATTACCTGTAGGGACATAATTTTTTAATCTGAAAAAATTAAAAATTAAAAAAAAAACATTTAAAATTATATATTTTTTGGTCATATCATTTTTTGTCGACATTGCACAATAACTATATGACTATACATACAATCATACAACCAACATGTGGCAAAAATTTTATGAGGGCCCTGGACAAAGTGCTTAGATTTTGATGAATTGATGGTTGATCTTAAGGTTCTTGGGCCTTCTAGGTGTGTTTGAAAGGTCAAATTTGACCCAAAATGCTTCAAACTATAGCTACCTTATAGATCTGGAAACTACTCCCTAACTTCAAACTCTTGTAGATATGGATAAAATAAAATGAAAATTTTGACTTTCTTGGACACCTTAAACTCAATGGCGAGCTTAAATTTTCCCCAACAAGTTCTAAAATGAATCTTCACTACAAAGAACAAAGAAGAACCCTCCAAATCTAGTATTTCTATCAAGTTTTTTTGATTCTCCAAATCATCATTCAATGCAAGAGAATATCATACTCAATTTTTTAAGATTCACCAAGATTTGCAACCTAGATCCCCTAATTAAGACTAAAAATAAGCAATCTCACAAGCTTTGGTACCATGTAAGAACTTTAATTTATAGAATGTTTTATACAATGCAAGATTTGATTGAAGATTGTAACCACCCAAGATCTAAGAACTTTTATGAAAACACAAGAGAGATCAAATATGATAGAATGATTCTATTATTTAAAGGATGCAAATATATAATAATAATGGATTTTGCAATGGATTAATATTAAACAGTGAATCCTTTGGTTATATAGACCAAGCTAAGACATAATATTGTATAATATTATGACATGTCTCTTCATATTATGACTTGAGACATAAAGTGATAACTATCTTATGTGTACCCTAATTAAACTTAAGTAACTAGTGTGAACTAGACATAGTTGATGAACTAACTAGGTAAGGATGCAAATATATAATGTAATGGATTCTGCAATGGATTAATATTACAAAGTGAACCCTTTGGTTATATAGACCAAGGTAAGACATAATATTGTATAATATTATGACATGTCTCTTAATTTTATGACTTGAGACATAAAGTGATAACTATATTATGTGAACCCTAAGTAAACTTTGTTGAATGAGCAAGACAACTAAGAGGGGGGTGAATTAGTTGTAGCAAATTAAAACATCAAAACCCTCAACAATAAACATATCCACATGCATTCACTAAACCCTTATTTTGTTAATGTGATTAATCATGAAATGTAGATAATAGAAATTAAAATAGCAACAACATACATAAGAGAACACCAAATTTACGTGGAAAACCCAATGAGGGAAAAACCATTGTGAGGATTAGCTCACAATATAAGTAATTGAAAAACCGGTAAAAGGGATCACTGCCAGAATAGGACACACTATCCAAAAAGGCTCACAACTAGGGCTCACTGCCACAAAAAGAACACAAGAATATAGAAGAGAAGTGTTACATAGAGAAAAAATTCTCAATGCAACAAAGAATCCACTACAAATGCTCCAACACTTTCCCAACCTTGTTTGAAATATTGCAGACACCTTCAACTCACTACATTTAGAAGTCCAACACTTTGAAGTTTGCACTGCTCTACTCAAATTCACATCAAACACATCACTCTCATTGATCTCACAGCTATCTTTCCTTCTTGATTCTCTGCTGCATGTGTCACAACAAATCTGACTCTTATTTATATCAGCCTCAACCTCAAACACCTTCTCCAAGGTCAGTCTTGTTTTCTTACCAAAATTTGCACCCGATTCTGAACTACACAAGTTTTAGCAATTTTGGTAAAACATTGGATTCACTTCTATGTGGGACACTTGAAATGAAGTGAAACCTCCAAGTTCTAGGTCGGTTCCTAACTAGTAATATCACCTAAGCTACAGACTTGATGGGAAAAGGGTAAGAATATGGTTGTGTAAAACAGAAAATACTAAAAATATGAAATGGAATGGGTGATACACTTAATTGATAAAGAGCTATGGAATACTTCGATTTACACTTAAATATTGATGATGAACATGAGATTACACATCGAATTTATGTAAGTTATGCATTAGTGTTTCACAAGCAGGTTTGATTTACACACATTTTCAAGAAGGAAAGTAATTTCCACAAATTAAAATTCGTGTGCAATGTTGTAAACACAGTTTGTAATATGTATAATGCAACTTTTTCAAAGGAAAGTATGAAAACAAGAGATAAAGTTATCAAGAAATAGAAGAAATTCACAAAATAACTTGATCATTAACCTGAAAATGCACAACACTTGGTAAGAACAAGAAGGAAATTTGAATCATCATCAGTGACCAAGGTAAACTTTGTATATTGTGCTCCAAATGAGTTACAAAACCCACAAAAATATGAAAAGGGACTCTTAAAGCCACAAAGTCTCTATCTGCATATCCAGAAATGAACTCAAAAATGAGTTACAAGATGGTTAAGTAGCCAAACTGCTAAGTTGTTCCCAAAAAATAAGGTTCTAGAAACCTCATTTTCATAAGCACTCATAAAGCCAAAAATTAAGGACCAAAATCTTTACCAAAATAACTCTCCATGGTTGAAAAAGTCAAGTTAATCTTATCAAATCATAAAATGTCCCTAAATATGCTCAAAATGTTTCCAAACTGACTTCAAATAACCTTATTTTACTCCCAATCTTGGGTAACTAAAAATAACTTCCATATATACCCTCTCCTTGTGTCTCAAAACTGAAAAAAATATGCCCATTTTTGCTGCAAACGTTTGCAAACAAACTCTAATTATTCCAAGGCATAAATTTATCTTCCTCTATGCATTGAATGCTTCTATTATTTCTTGCATTTAAAATAAATTCTTAAGCCAAAATGAGTTATAAAATATCATTAGGGCTTAGTATTTTACAATCAAAATTTTATGCAAAATAGAAGAAAATAAATAAAGTCTTTAAAAGACTTAAGACAACATAGAAGAAAATAATAAGTCAAAGACTTAATTTCTATGGGCTTAATAAGTTTATTGCATAAACAAAAATTAAAGGAATAAAAATGTGAAAAGGCATAAAATGCCTTAAGTTCTATCGGCCTCCACTTAGGGTAAAAACCCTGAAGCAAAAGAAAAGAAAATGAAACTGTTATTGAAACTTCACAAGGAAGCTACCTCTGCTACCATAGGCTCTGAAGAAGCATTGCTAAAGATCTCCATGGAAAATTTCATAGTTACAATGACTTTTAGTAGATTTCTTTGAAAAAATTTCAAGGTACACCTCTTTGGAAGTACTTTCACTGAGCCTTTTTTGCAATCTAAAACTTTTCAGGCATGATCTCTACATATTTCTATGCATTTTTTGTGCTTTTCTTTCACCTGTGTGTGCCATAATACTTTGTTTCCTATGAATAAAAGCTTTAAAACAAGATTTAGAGAGTGTAGTAAATAAAGGCATTTTGTAGCTTGTAAATTCTTGAAGATCTTTTATGCATTTTGTATGATATTTCAGTGATCGTGGGCTATGGCCTTATAATTTTTATTGACCTGTCTCATTGGTAACTTCATTTTCAAGTGGTATACCATTCACAATCACCATCATTAGGGTATTCATTATGCAAGTTTATAATGTGAATTGGATTTCATGAGGGGCGAGTAGTTGAAACAAAAGCCATCTCAACTAACTGTTGATAGAAAGAATGCTACCACATGAAAAAAAAGGTTTGCAAGATGATTCAACACTATTACACAACATGGGTATAACTTGAAGGTTGTACAGATTTTTTAATATTCCTTCATGAGCAACAAAAACCGGCATGAAGCTCAAGCGCCATATATTGACCTTTTTCATGTATTGCACTTTTCCTTTGTTGTTTTCAAGCTTTTAAAGAAACCAATTCTGAGTTTAACCTACAAAGAAGTTGTGTTAAGATCTAAGGATTGAAGTTATAAATATTTTGAAAATAGTTCCGATGTTTTACGATAACCCTCGATGTTGGAATCTCCTTGTCTTGGTACCATTCAATGCTACTTGATTGGGGTATCATGATGTCACCTATTGCTGCTCCATTTGTCTCAATATCTGTTATTTTGTCTATGGTTGTACTCATGACTTCACTACCAATATATTTACATTTCCCGGCTTCACACTTTGTGCCCAACTATGCTTTGAATTTTATGCATTCCTTCATGTCACTATCACACTTGGCACTATATTGTGCATGTTTTAGGTGAACTATTTCAGTTGTCCTTTATAGTACTATAGTCACGAAATTGTACTTGTGAAACTTGCCAGAATATTCCTTGAGATTATGATTTAATGCCTTTATCATCATGCATTATATCATATATTACAACCAATGAAATACTATATGCCTAGTCACTTGAGCGCCTTCATGACTTCCTTTATTCAAAAATAACTAAGCATTACGTTGTCATGAAGTCACAATTGCTTTATTCTTTGAGAATAAAACAATGATCCCATTTCTGTCTTTAGGAGATGAACATAAATCATATTGGTATTCATTTTCCACAATGTGCATCACTCTTGGGATGATAAATATAATACACTTCTTTAATGAACTGGTGATACCATGATTTATGTCGTTGAAAATTTGGTTGCTTCTCTTTGTTATAATATCACCATGTGATTATTGACATTCATTTTGAAGGACAACATGCTATCTCCTTTCATCTAGATGTTTCTCTGAAACTGAATGTCTTCATGGAATTGTGTATCACTAGATTCATGTGGCTATGTTGTACTTTATATTTGATTATGAATTCAAACTGTATCAAGTAATAGTTCCTAATTAGATGATTCTTATGCAATTTATCCTTCTTGCATCTATTAAATACATATGAAATATTTCTAAAAAATAATTATGAGCTGGGCTCAACCCTTATGGGAGCCGCATTTATCTCCACTCATTTGATCTGAAAATAACTACACCTGTAACTGCACATGGAACAAGTTAGAAAAAAATTGACTGTCTTTTGTGTGTACATTGACCAAATGATTTTCCTAGACCCCTAAGGAATTCATTGATCTTTTGATGCACATGGAGATAAGTTGATATATGCATAGGTGAATGGCATAAATGATCGTGTATGGTTATGACCTTTCATTGCTTAGAGTATAACTCTAACACATTACTTAACTGCTGTAGGAACAAAAGTGTATGGAAACCATGAAGGACAAGAAACGAGGACAACACCGAAGCAAGACAAGCCTCAACTAGTCATTCAGGAAATGACTGGTCATCCCTCTTACATGCACATTTATTTTCCTTTATTTATTCATGTATTGATTTATCTTTATTTGTATCAAGGAAAAGTTAGTCTCATGGCTTGCTGTGTGAGACACATGTATCTTATCACATTCAATAAAGATTACATTTTCAGAAATATGCAAATCTTTCTTTATTACATGCATGTGTATGAATGTAATGGTCCGTAGTTGTAATTTTTTCATATTTTTCATTTATACATTTGAATGTGATGAAGAAGGATAATAAAATGTACCTTATCTTCCTTAGTTTAAATAAATCCTACCCTTTTGAACCAATGGGTGAAAAATGGGTAACAAATACTAAGCATTCTCGTGATGGATATGAATGAAAGGGGACCAAAACAACACTTAACTAAGACCCAAATTAAATCTCACATGACATGTTACGCTTTCATTAATACTTGAACATTTTTGAATGTAGTGTAGACACCAGGTTGATCGTTACCCATGAAAACACATTAAACATTAAGTACACACTTAAAAAAATTGAAACTTTTGATACACCTAACCACAAATCCTCTTGACACAAACAAGAGAACACCATTAGTTCTCCTTCAAAACCACAAGTCCTAAAAAGAAACTGTAGAGAAATTTGAAGCAAATACATTTTTCCTCGACACCTCTATACAACATTGCAAAACCAATTCACATACTAGTGAACACAGCTTCCTCTCTGGCACAATCCAAAAACCCAAATTCTGAATATAGCAACCTTTGACAGTTATGAACAACATATCATATCTACTTTGGCATAGGATCAATATAGAAGAAATGTGGAGCATAATATCGAAGCACACTATGAACACTTACACAATACTGTATCCCCACATTTTCCTCTTTTTTCACAATTTTCTCAATATGTATCCTTGACATGTGGATCATTACAAAAGCTCATCAACACATAGTTGACATCAATGACAACAATGTAGACTTCTAGTTTACATCAGCTGACAACACCTTCATACTTGCAACAATCTCCCCCTTTGGTCATTGATTAAGAGCACATGATGTGAAAAACCATCAAAGACAACACAACAACTCTTGAACACACTTGAACACCTTTTTCTTTTCTCTCCTGAATAGTTAGACAACATACATGACTTTATCCTGATCACCTTGCACTTTCACATTATCTGTCTCCCCTTTGACATCAATGGAAAAGGATAATTTTGCATTATTTTGCTTGCTGACACAAAACGAAATACTTGCTCTAAATACTCCCATAGGAGTACATCCAATCAACTCAACTTAACTCTACAACAATGACAACACATGAAACTACTTACTCCCCCTAAGAGGTAGCCACCAACATCAGTCCAAAAAGATATAGATCCATGGATCCACTAGACTGATGCATCTCCATATGCATCTAGTTTAAAGGAGGGTCAATAACCCCCAAATTCTCCTGAAGATACTCAAAAGTGTCCTTAGGAAGATCCTTAGTAAATATGTTAGCAATCTGATCCTTCATAGGTACATACTCAAGTTTCACCTCATTCTCCATAACCTTTTCTCTTAGAAAGTGATACCTAATTGATATATGCTTTGTCCTTGAATTCATCACTAGATTCTTTGAAATGTTAATTACATTTGTATTATCACAAAAGATAGGTATAGGCTCATCATATACAACTCTGATATCCTTCAATGTCTGTCTCATCCATAAAACTTGTGTACATCATGATGCTGCTCAAATATACTTAGCCTTTGTAGTGGATAAAGAAACCAAATCCTGATTCTTGCTCAACCATGACACCAATCTACATCCAAGAAAGAATGCACCACCACCACTTGAACTTTTCTTGTCAACAACACAACCAACCCAATCTGCATTTGAATAAAAACTTAATGTGTAAACAGTATCTTTAAGACACCACAAACCATAATATGGAGTACCTCTTAAATATCTAAATATCCTCTTCATTGTTACAACATGAGTTTCTTTAGGTTCTTCTTGAAATCTAGCCACAAGACAAACTGCATGCATGATACCCAATCTAGTAACAGTTAGATATAGCAGTTCACCAATCATAGATTTATATTTTCTTTGATTAGCCTTAGGTGAATCATCATCTTTGCTCAATTTACAACTAGTCACCATAGGAGTGCATGCCAATTTAGAGTCTTCCATTCCAAACTTCTTCAATATCTCTTTAACATACTTTGGCTGTGAAATGAAAATCCCTTTATTTTTTTGATTGATTTGTAGCCCAAGGAAGAAATTCAACTCCCCAAACATTGACATTTCAAACTCTTTTTGCATATCTTAAGTGAATTTCTTACACATAGATTCATTTACACCAAATATAATATCATCTACATATACAACCACTATCAATATTTTGTCTTCCTCAATCTTAAAGTAAAGATTACTATGTATTGTGCCTTTATTGAATCCTTATTGTATCAAATATCTATCCAATCTTACATACCAAGCTCTGGGATCTTGCTTTAATCCATATAATTCCTTCTTCAATTTTCACACCATATCTAGTTGATCTGACATCTTAAATCATTCTGGTTGTTCCATATAAACCTCTTCTTCTAATTCACCATTCAGAAAAGTAGACTTCACATCCATCTGATAAACCTTAAAGTCCTTATATGTTGCAAATGCCAAAAACATTCAGATAGCTTCCATCCTAGCCATGGGAACAATCTCTCCTCAAATTCTATTCCTTTTACCTGTGAGTAACCCTTACACACAAGTCTTGCTTTGTTTCTCACCACTTCTCCATTCTCATTCAAGTTTCTTTTGAATACCCACTTATTTCTAGTTATATTCTTGTTTGCCAATCTAGGAACCAATTTCCAAGTCTAATTTTTCTCTATCTACATAATTTCTTCTTCCATTTCTTGCATCCAATGTTAATCTTTGCATGCCTCACTCATTGTTTTAGGTTCAATTTTACAAAACTTAAACACTGATTTACCTCAACTTTAGTAGCTTTGCTTCTTTTTAATACACCTTTCCTCCTGTCTCCAATGATTTGACCTTCAAAATTATTCTTTTGCACATACTTAGGGGTCTTCTTTGGAGCTTCTTCCTTTTCATTATGCACTTCTTTTTCCTCAATTTTTTCTTCTTCTACTTCTTTGCAATCAGGTTCATCTGACACATTCATCTACTACAATTGAATTCTAAAAAATTTCATCAAACTTAACATTTTCACTTTCAACTATCTTTCACAACCTTTTGTTGTAACATCTGCAAGCTTTGATTTTAGTAGAATATCCAAGGAAGATACCTTCATCAAACCTTGCATCAAACTTTCCTGATTTTTCTTCATCTCTCTTGATATAGCATTTTCTTCCAAATACTCTAAAGTACTTCACAGTAGGAATCCTTCCATACCATAACTCATAGGGAGTCTTCGTGCTGTTAGATTTATCTTGAACTATGTTAAGTATGTAAACAACAATATGAATTTCTTCTCTCTAGTAGACTTCCAATATATTTTTCTCTTTCATCATAGTCTTAGCAACTTCTTGAATCTTCTGCTTTTCCTTTCAACCACTCCATTTTGTTGAGAAGTTGTAGGGGTAGACAAATGCCTCTTTATTCCATGAACTTCACAAAACATGTTAAACTCATTGGAGGTGAATTCTCCACCTTTTTCAGACCTCAAAAAAATTATTTTCACATTCATTTCATTCTCAACCATAGCTTTAAATGCCTTGAATTTTCCTAACGCATCAAATTTCTCTCTAAGAAAAGTAACCCATGTCATTCTAGAGTAATCATCAATCAAGAGCATAAAATACCTATCACCTTGTAGACTTCTCACTCTTGTAGGAACACATAGATATGTATGAACTAATTCCAGTAGTCTAGTAGCAAATTATTCTTTTCCTTTGAAACTACTTCTTACTTTCCAAACTGACAAACTCTGTAAATAACATTGATAGGCTTTGTGATTCTTGGCATGTCTCTCACTATATAAACTAAATTGATTCTCACCAAATTATCAAAATTCATATGACACGTCCTCTGGTGCCATAACCAACTATCACTCATCTGATACATAAAGCAATGACTATCAACACCCTTAAGATGATAGATGTTTCCACCTGTCCTTTTACCAACAAAAATCGCAGTTCCAGTCCCTTTTCTAATCTCACAACTTTCATCCTTAAACACAAGATTATATCCTTTGCTACACATTTTCCAACACTCAAAATATTTTCTTAAACCATTAACATAGATAAAAACTAATTGAACCTATTCCACAAATCTTAGCTCGTGCATCATCTCCAAATTTAACTAATCCACCATCATACTTTTCAAGTTTAACAAACTTACTTTTATCTCTAGTCATGTGATGAGAGCAGTCATTGTCAACAACCCAATAATTCTTATCTTCTTTAACATGAAAAGAAGGTACCAAAGTACCTTCAAACTTATCCTTCTTTTTCGAAACACTTTCCTTCACACAACTTTCAAAGTTAGTAGAACTAGATTCTTCTTTTATAGCCAGGAACAAGCATTCATCATCATCAAAATATACATAATCAGATTCATCATCAAAGATACCAACATCTTCTCTAACATAGTAAACTCTTTTAATCATCTTTCCTTTATTATCCTTACTCTTATTGTTCACAACTCTGTTCAGACATCTAGAAGAATAATGACCTACATTTGCACAACTGAAACATTTGAAAGGTATTTTATCTTTGTACTTACTGGTGCCCTTTTTCATCCTTCTCACAAATTTCTCTTCCACATCATCAAGATCATCTTCATCTGAATATTCATTCTTTTATGATTTTCCAGCCTTAAAAGCAGTCTCCATTTTTGTACCATTTTTGTACTAATTAATTGATCTCTAGAATAAGTATTAAAATTTGCAACTTCCTCAATAGAAGATACCTTTTCACTATAAGCATCGAGAAGAGTTATGGGAACTTTCTTTACCACCCTAGGCTCTTTAACTTGTGTACCAAGACCTCTCAGAGCACTTACTAATTCATCAACCCTCTGCATGTAGGTTGAAATTGTTTCATCTTCAAACATTCGCATAGTTCCAAATTGTGCCTTCATATTCTATAGCTTAGCTTGTTTAACCTTTTCACCTCCTTCATAAATACTTTCAAGCTTATCCCAAACTTCTTTAGCAGTCTTAAGATTCATAGCTTTAACCAATTCAAAATTTGAAAGATTGTTTGTCAGAATAAATTTTGCTATAGCATTTACCTCATGTTCCTTAATCTCATCACTTGTGCTTAGACCATTTGCAAGAGAAACATATTGATTCTTTGTTTCCTTTTTAATCTCAAATCCATGAGCCAATAGATATCCTTCCATATTTGTCTTCTAAAATGTATAGTTTGTTCCATCAAATCTAGGGCAATCAATTTTCTTCGCCATCTCAGATCTACCTTAAGCGGTTAAACTCTTCTCCAAGGAACCTCACTTTGATACCAATTGTTGAATGTTGAATGAGCAAGACAACTAAGAGGGGGCTGAATCAGTTGTAGCAAATTAAAACATCAAAACCCTCAACAATAAACATATCCACATGCATTCACTAAACCCTTATTTTGTTAATGTGATTAATCATGAAATGTAGATAATAGAAACTAAAATAGCAACAACAAACATAAGAGAACACCAAATTTTCATGGAAAACCCAATGAGGGAAATACCATAGTGAGGATTAGCTCACAATATAAGTAATTGAAAAACTGGTAAAAGGGATCACTGCCAGAATAGGACACACTATCCAAAAAGGCTCACAACTAGGGCTCACTGCCACAAAAAGAACACAAGAATATAGAAGAGAAGTGTTACATAGAGAAAAAATTCTCAATGCAATAGGGAATCCACTACAAATGCTCCAACACTTTCCCAGCCTTGTTTGAAATATTGCAGACACCTTCAACTCACTACATTTAGAAGTCCAACACTTTGAAGTTCGCACTGCTCTACTCAAATTCACATCAAACACATCACTCTCATTGATCTCACAGCTATCTTTCCTTCTTGATTCTCTCTTGCATGTCACAACAAATCCAATCTTATTTATATCAACCTCAACCTCAAACACCTTCTCCAAGGTCAGAAAATTACAAATTGAAATTTGGTCGACACCTAACATTCCCACAGTGGATAGGAATGAAAGGGGACCAAAACAACACTTAATTGAGACCTAGATTAAATCTCACATGCCACACAATGCTTTCATTAATACTTGAACATTTTTTAATGAAGTGTAGACACTAGGTCAGTTGTTACCCATGAAAACACATTAAACATTAAGTACATGCTTCCTTAAAACAATCTAAAACTTTTGATACATCTGACCACAAATCCTCTTGACACAAACAAGAGAACAACACCATTAAATATCCTTCAAAACCAAAAGTCTTGAAAAGAAACTGCGAAGAAATGTGTAGCGAATAGATTTCTCCTTGACTCCTCCAAACAACACTGAAAAACTAGTTCACATACTGGTGAACACAACTTCCTCTCACCAATAATCTAGAAACCAAAATTCTGAATATAGCAACCTCTAATAACCTCAAACAACATATCAGATATGCACAGGCATAGCATCAATACAAAAGAAACATGAAGCACATCCCAGAGCACATTCTGAACACTTACACAACACACAACATCTTGTTTTCCTCTTCTTCATAATTTTCTCAATATCCTTGACATCTTCATCGTCCAACAAACTTCATCAACACGTAGTTGAAATCAATGACAACACTATCCTGTAGACTTCTAGTTGACACCAATGACAACACCTTCATACTTGCAACAAAATTAAGTAACTAGTGTGAAGTGGACCTAGGTGATGAGCTAACTAGGTAAAACATCCCTTTCACGCCAATAGTAAGGGGAACTCCTTGAGATCTAAAGCTACCCTAGAAACTAATTTACAGATGAAATTTATAATTATTTTCCCTATACAAGACTTCTTGGGGGCTTTGCATAAATGAAATGCCTATCCACATGTCTTTTTCCCTTAGGTACGAACACAAGACTAGTAACAAATCTTTCCTCACAAGAAATATTTTCATATTCTAGAAATAAAAATAAATAAAAAAATATTACCTTCTTGTTGGCTAAAGAAATGACCAACAAATCAATATAAATAAGATTTGAAAAGGAATTCCAAATTTGACATAAAATAACACAAGAATTTAAATAATAAATAGCTAGTTTGCATGCAAGGTTATAACCTAGATGAAAAAAATGACTTGAATACAAAGCCTGACACTTATTAATCAATTTTAGTCTAATCAATGGAACTATAAACACATATAAACTAGCTTGTATTATGATTTCAATAGAATAAGAAAAATATTAACCCTCAATTAAATTTTATGTTCTTAAAGCACATAGTTATAAGGTTGGAAGATGCCCACCTTTTGGGACTTTGGAATACTCATTTTATCCCAAAAACCACTATTTTAAAAGCTCCTAAAAAAAGGAAAAAAAATACTTGTAATACAAAACCATTCCAAAAGAAAAAATAAAATAAAATATAACTAAAGGTGACCTAATGAACAAGCCTTAAACCCCTATCTAAAATTAGAAACAATGAAAATAACAACTTTCAAATATAGTCATTCTTGAAATAGTAGTTTAGTGCATAATTTTTTTGTATTGATCCTTGACAAATATTTTGGTGAATATTAAGACCCTAACTGCCAAGCCATTAACAACCTCACCAATCAAACTTGATGACTTAAAACTAATGACTTACATGGGACCAAGATAATTTATTACTTCAAACCCTAGGTCTCAATATTGTCAAAATTACTCTAAAAATCTAATAACTTGTTTAGATCAACAAACTATGAAATTCATTGTCCTATGGTCTTGATAGGGCTAAAAACCCACAATTGAAACTCTTAGACATTCACATAAGATTTTTCCACAACCTAACATTCACTAAGAATGCTTTTCAAAACCAAACATATAATCTAAAAAATTGTCATTCTTCATTCTTATGATTGTTCACACCGTGATAAATTATTGAAATTGAGATTGTGAGTACTATCATTATTTATAATCGTTGTTGATGTTACAAATGAATAAAAGTGCTAACTTTTGCTGATTGGATATGTTGAAAGCTTAGCATAGGGGATGAGAGCACAATTGCAACCACTTAGCTTGCCTCCTAACATATCAATCACTTCATAATGATAAATTTGACACTCAAACTTGTCTAAAAAAAATACCTAGCAACCTCTATATGATTGATCTACCACAAAATATTGTGAACACAAATTACTTTTCCCCTAAGCATCTATTTTTATGTTTCTTTTCCATTAACTAATTATTTATCCCATGTAACATTATTTTGTACCACCAAAGCCACTTATATTTACTTTCACAAGTGCACTCTTAATTGTTTTCATCACTTAACACTTTGTTAGGAGCACATTTTATTATTTTGTCACATGATGGCACCCAGGAATACATCTCTACAGTAAAGACAACTTGAACATTTTGAGGCATGTGCTTGTTTGTGTGTCACTTAACCCTACTAGGTGTGCACTTAAGGGGACTATGCCACTTAAGTTGTTATCTAGGATGTCTCTATTAGGAAATTTCACCACTTCAAAAAAATTAGCATTTGATTAAGCATACCTACAAATTATGTCACTTAAACTATCTATGGTTGTCACTCATGTCACTTGAAAGGTAGGTACATGTAATATTTGGCTATGGAGATAGCAACTCAAGATCAAGAAATTCAATATGATAGAATAAACTATACAAAAATCAAAAGATAGAATGCAATGAGATTTGAGAGATTAGATTAGATTGTTAATTTGAGAGCTACAAGTGGGTATATATAGGATACACTGCTAAGAGATGCAAACCTCCAACCAATGTAGAATAATAGGAGACATAGTCACATGTGTGTAGTAAAACTCTACCAAAAAATGAAGTACAAGTCACATGATACAAGGGAAACCTACCAAAGTAGATGCCTAATTAAGCAATTTTATCCTATCCTTAGTGAATATAATGCAATAAAATAATAAATTAAATTTAAAAAGAAATCCCAACAATTCTGACCACCCATATTTGTAGTTTTTTCATTGGTTCCTCCTTCAAGATCCTAATTCAACCATATCAACAACTAAATAAGTCTTCAATATGTCACATACTCATTAATCAAGAATTCCTTATGAGACCTCTTGTCACTTTTCTCAAATTGCATATTCTGTACTACTTGAATACTAATTGTTCTAGTTCTACCATATCAACCACTAAACAATTCTACAATATGTACCACACTTGATACACATGCATGTGCCTTATGAGGCCTCTTGTCACTTGCCACAAACTACCTATTCTACCACTTGAAGACTACTTCTAAATGGTACTTTTTAGATGAGACAAATAAAGAATAACAACCTTCAATCATATATATGTAAATAATATCTCAACAAAATATAAGTCAACCCTAACCTTAGGAAATTTGGCTCTATCGATTGAAATTGACCTCTTAAACTATCTTTATCATGTCCTTCCATGATAAATTAGAAAAAATGGACAAAACCATCATTAAAGATGGAAATCATTTCAATAAATGAACATAATAAAACATGTATAATAGACCTATACATTGAAAGTTTCATAGGGGTATAAAAATTGGCTCTATTTAGGGAGGATGAAACATACTTGAGTGATAGGAGAACCTTAGAATATTTAATTTAACACATATTTTTCTATATATTAGGCAATACAGTCAAACTTATTTCCTAACCCATAAATAGATAACTAACCTAACTTAATAAAAATAATGAAATAAAAAACATAACATGAAATGGAAACATATTACCACAAAATGGTACGACCTACCTATGGATAAATATAAGGAAGAAAAATAGGTCAAAAAAAGTAGTAACCCCTTTGGTTGAGTTGAGATTCCAACCATGGTAGTACACATCCTTGGAACCTTTGCAAAGTATTTTTTGAAATCCATGGTTGAAGATGATGAATATCTTGCAAGGGAAAACTCAAGTATGAACTCTTCAATGTATTGTGGTTCAAGAACTTCTTCTTCATTATATACCATCGTAAATTTTCACCCTTGACAATTTCACTCAATGTTTTGTCCCCCTTAAATTATTGGACCTAATTAAGTTCCTAATTTCCTAAATATGCATTCCAAGGCCTATTTTACCATTTTCGACAAATTGCAAGCATTGAACAAATGCATCTAGTTAATATTTTTCCCCTAACACTCAATGTCCTAGAAAATAGGGTCAGGACCCATACACCCTTGGGAATATGGGCCCTCCTACTCTTTTGAGACCCAAATTTGGATATGTCAGTGTTGACATTTTAACATTCAAAATTAAAATTGCAAATGTCAACTTTAGGGATTTAATTTTTGGGAAATTAGCATAATTGCATATAAATACCTAGTTATTACATCATTTGAAATCTAACTATAAATAACAACGATTATCAAGCATTAAGAACTTATGATCAACATTTATTGTCAAGAGTAGCATTTTCAAAGATCTTTTGTAGCAATTCAAGATCCAAGCATCATGTCAAATCCTATGTGAGTTTATGTGTATGAAGGATAACCCTTTGTAGTAGGTCTCCAAGCAATTTCAAGCATTCAAGCAAGCAAGATCCAAAACCTTGAGGTGATGTGTATGACTTCAATCCTTCAAGAAATCCATTGAAGGGTGGTGAGTTGTAGCACTTTTTTATTTCATCGTTCCTTCCTATCCATTATCATTTAATCATTGACATTTCCATTGTGGAAGTGGAAACACTAATGCAGGGTTTGACTAAAGCAAGCCCCTAAATAGCACAACCCTTCCTCTCTCTCTTTGAATGTGCAGATTTCAAATTTTAAGGGGATTGAAGGAAGTTTGAAGACATGTTATTCATTGTTGCAATTGAAACCCTACACCTTGTCAAATCACGAAAACTCACCTACAGAATTATCTAGCAGTTTTTTGACAACTTTGCAAGCAGAAATGAAGATCTTAGATATGTCACTAGAGGACTGCAAAAATAGAGCAAGACTCCCCTACAAGGACTCATACGCCCCTAAGTGACTCTGTCCCCCTATTTTGACTGGCATCAATATTTTTGGACAAGTACAGTCCTCTACCCTTCCTAGATCTGCTTGCAATTCACTATTTTAGTTTATCAATTGATAGATTCTTGCAATTTTGATATTAGGGCATAAATTCTATTTAGGTTAATCATAGTCAATCAATTCCAATCCATTGCTAGAATAAATAAGATGGAGATCTGGGTCTAGTTGGTTCACCTTCATGGATGAAATTCATTCTATGCACCTTGTTGATCTCCACCTTGAATGAAACTTAGAAAAAGAAGAAACCAACACCCAAATCAACCCTAGGTTCCTTACCCTTGGGCCTAGGGTTCCCTTTTTCTTTATTTCATTTTGGTAAACCTAACTTTTGCATTGTATTGCATTTCTCATGCAGGGTTTCATTTTTGTATCATTAAAGCATAAAAATTCAAAAAAATAAAATTGCATATTACATCATAGCTTTCATTAGGATTAATTTTAGTCATTTAGGTCAAACTTACATTCAAAGTTACATTCACAATTGTCATTTTTTGTTGCATATTTTTATTTGAGTCACATTTTCTTAAATTATGAAAATTTTGGAAACATATTCACTTGCAACCCTATTTGCACACAAAAATAGAACCTTTAGATAGTCTAATAAACATTCAACTTTTGAATTTTTAGAACCCCTATTAAGGACTTAGATGCCCTTGGGTTCCTTTGTCCTCCTACACCTGTATCAACAAACTTTTTCACACATCTTTGTCTTTGTGTTTTCAATATTTTTGTGCTTGCAGATATCTAAATTAGGGTTCTTAATTGCATATATTTAGTCATCTTTCATATAGCTCAAAAATTTAAAAAAATTGCATTGTTTAGTTTAAAAATTGAATCAAATTTATCATTTTTATATTTTGGCATCTTAGAATTAGTTAATTACTATATTTCAAATCTAGAAATTGTATTTGAACATCTTCAGCATTGTTGCACACTTGCATTTTGCATCACATTGGCATAAAATCAAAAAATTCTGAAAAATTATTCACTATTAAAACTATTTGCAAGTAGGTACCTAGAATCCTTCAACAGTGCCTTACATAGTCAAACTTTGAAATTTCAGACACCCTGTCTAGGACGCAAACACCCTTGGGCGCCTTTGCTATTTATTTATAGCTCATTTTTTTGTGATAGAACAATCCCAAGAGCTTTTGTGTGAATATGTTGTCTATTTTCTAGTTTCCTATTGCATAATAGTATCAAAATTATTGAAAAGTTTCATATTATGGCTAGGTGTCTTAAAAAAGTTTGGATGCCCTTGAAATCCTTGGTTTATGTTTCATGATGTGTCTTTGGCGATAACCCAAATCCTAATAATGTCATTCATTATACTTCATATCCCAATGCATGTCTTCTTGATAAATATATTTTGGGTCAAGACGAAGAGAGAATGCATGAATTCATACATAATTCCTTATGTAATATTGATAACAATGCAACCTTTTATCCCTCACTACAATGGCCTAATCACCCATATCAACAATCAACACCCCCTACCAGACCACCACTTGAAATGTTCACTCTCTTGCATGTGGAAAGTGACTCACAAGGCATACCTCAACCAATACGCATGAAAGCACCTATTGATAACAATCGCAATGAATGCATACCACCCAATACTCCTCCATCTTATGATAATAAAGTTACAAACACATCCGTCAACCTGGAATAGTGCTATGGCCAAGGCTTTAGGATCTTGAGAAAACAAGGATGTGACATATAGAATGAACATGAAATCTAGACACTCTTGGAACAAACACCATTGGAAGATAATAAAGGAATAGGTTACCAAGGTCCTCTAACTTTACATCAATCATTTATTTCACCAACCAAGAAATACAAAATCTATTTCCCTATTAAGAAAGGTGTGTTACCCTCTCCATGTCCTTTATCAAAGGTTGAAAGTGGTCTAGCTACACTTTTAAACTTGGGTTTAATTACACTACCACTTGTGCATGAATGAAAAGATGATAAAAAAAAGAATACAAATACATCCTATTGTGCATATGATAAAATACTTGAACATACTACCGATGAATGTTGTTCTTTAAAGAAGAATTTGAGAGAATTTGATCCTTACAGGGATCGAATTGAACATATGATAGATTAAAAATCATTTTCTTTGCTCCTTGCCATGTGGTAGTTGTAGTATCACAACATACTCACTACCATTGATGGGGGCATAAACTAGGATTTATGCAATCATCTTTTATCTTGCAAGGAGTAGCATATCATAATCCGACCCTACATTTGGAGGGAAAAGGGTTAGGTATCCTTGTGTTAGGTGCATTCCATTCTTGGGATCCCTTTCTATCTCCTTAAAATGTTAGTGTAACAAGTACACTAACATTTTAAGGGGGGTCATATAGTCCCCTACTCATTGTTTGCATAAGAGATAGTCCATTCTTAGTGATAATAGCATACATCTCCTAGGAAGTGTGACATTTCCAATCAAAGTGTGTCCTTTCTTTATGTGAAGTGTCTCCTTTGTGGTGATATTGGGCTTGATGTCCTCTAAGCGTATGACCTTTCTTGGCAAATAACATTCCCCTTGGTGGTAATGTTATGGCTAGTATTCCCTAAGGTGTGAGTCTTTTATTCCATGATTAGTACTCTCTCGGTGGTGATATCATGTGTGATATTCCCTAGGATGCAACCTTGCATATATTGGACAAAGCCCTTGTTATTTTTGTAAATCACCATTTGTGGTGGTGTTGAAACCTCATGAGAACATTCATTTATTTGATGGATGATATTTGGTATTTGAGACAATTTAAGATTAAGGTCTCTTTGTCTTACCGACTCAAATTCCCTTTAGTACTAACCTTGTGCTTTGTTGTGTGTCTTCTTCATGTTTGCATTGTGTCTGCATTGTGTTTGTGTTTATATTTTTTGTCACCTTTATGTTATTTTATGTCATGTGTCTTCATCATGTATGCTTCGAGTTCTTAGCATGTATGTTTGTGTATGTTGTCTTATTTCATATCATACATATGTGTATTCCTTTTTTCTTATGTTGTCTTGCCATGGGATCTTGGATCTTAGGGGCTTGTGCACTCCCCTAGATCATTTTTCATCATATCTCTTCAATAGTTGTATGATTAGACCCCTCTTGACATATTTCTCTACTTTAATGTGAGTTTGAACATAAGTTCATACTCTCACTAAAGTGGGGGATAAATGTACCATCATAAATTGTCACCCTTGAAAATTTCTCTATGTTTTGTCCCCCTTAAATTATTGGACTTAATTGAGTTCCTAATTTCCTAAATTGTACATTTCAAGGCTTATTTTTATTATTTTTCGACAAATTGCAAGCATTGGAAAAATGCATCCAGTTAATATTTTGCCTCTGACACTCAATGTCCTGGAAAATAGGGCCAGGACCCATATGCCCTTGGGCATATGGGTCCTCCTACTTTGTCAAGACCCAATTTTGGATATGTTGGTGTCAAAATTTTAAAATTCAAATTTAAATTAAAAATGTAGGCTTTAGGATTTTATTTTTTGGGAAATTAGCATAATTACATATAAATACCTAGTTATTGCATCATTTAAAATCTAACTCTAAATAACAAGGATTATCAAACATTAAGGAGAACTTATAATCAACCATTATTTTCAAGAATATAATTTTCAAAGACCTATTGCAACAATTCAAGATCCAAGCACCATGTCAAATCCTATGTGAGTTTATGTGTGTGAAGGCTAACCCGTGTTGTGGGTCTCCAAGCAATTTCAAGCATTCAAGCAAGCAAGATCCAAAACCTTGAGGTCATGTGTATGACTTCAATATTTCAAGGAAGCCATTAAAGGGTGGTGAATTGCATTACTTTGTGATTTCATCACTCCTTCCTATCCATTATCATTTTATCATTGACATTGCCATTATGGAAGTGGAAACACTAACACAAGGTTTGATTAAGACAAGCCCCTAAATGGTACAACCCTTCCTCTCTCTTTGAATGTGCATGTTTTAAGTTTGAAGATGATTGAAGTTTGAAGATAATTTATTTGTTGTTGCAATTGAAACCCTACACCTTTTCAACTCACAAAATCTCACTTATAGAATTATCCAACAATGTTCTGACAACTTTGCAAGAAGCAAAGATCTCAACTCTATCATTAGAGGATTGCAAAAACATAGGACACCCCTACAAGGACCCATACACCCTTGGGTGACTTTATCCCCCTATTATAACTAACATCAACTTTTCTAGATAGGAACACAATCCTCTGCCCTTTCCATATCTGCCTGCAATTCACTGTTTCATTTTATCAATTGTCGAATTCTCACAATTTTGATATTAGGGCACATAGTCTATTTAGGTTAATCATAGTCAATCGATTCCAATCATTCTTAGACTCAATAAGATGGAGATCCAGGTTTGATTAGCTCACCTTCATGGTTGAAATTCATTCTATACACCTTGTTGATCTCCATCTTGAATGAAACCTAGAAAAAGAAGAAACCAACACCCAAATCAACCCTAGGTTCATTACCCTTGGGCCTAGGGTTCCTTTTTTCTTTGTTTCACATTGAAATTCAAATTTATCCATTATAGATATTGTATTTCCCTTTGAATGTATCTTGTAAATTCCTCTTGTGGTATCCCATCTTGAAAATGATCATCACCTCATACTTTGTTCCTTTATTATATTCCTCATATGAAACATTATACACTAGAAGTGTTTATATTTGTTGAAGAAAGATCTCAATATCCTATGTTATTGTTGACTATGAACATTATGTAGGAAATATTTAGTTTCTTTGTCTATAATCATTGAATATTATCCTAATAAATCCTCAAGATTTGAATCATTTTTAAGCATTAGATCATCACCAATGTAACATGTT
Organism: Sequoia sempervirens; assembly: GCA_007258455.2. Taxonomy (NCBI): domain Eukaryota; kingdom Viridiplantae; phylum Streptophyta; class Pinopsida; order Cupressales; family Cupressaceae; genus Sequoia; species Sequoia sempervirens. The sequence goes on from VDFB02024014.1 coordinate 29,034, forward strand.
GAAGAATAATTTTAACCTCAGGCAACCAATTCTAAATAACTCCTCAAATGATGATTTTTTAACTTACATAACTAGACCTCTTTAGCTTTGTCATGATAATATCCTTCAAAGAATACATCAAAAAAAAAAAAACATCAAATCGATCATTTTTCACTATGCAACTGCTATCTTGTCACAATATCCAAAGTGGAAAAATGATCCTTAATAACATTTCTTCTAATTATGTTTGCAACCTTTTGTGGTAACTTTTTTTATAGTCTCACTAATCATCACTAAATATTCAACACGCGTACCTTTGTTAATTTCTATGGGATCTATTAAGGATGAATATGAGCCAAACTTTAAAAGGTTTCATTGCATCCATATAAGCTATTAAAGATTAGAATGAGCCAAACATCAAAAGGCTCTCAAAGTCTCTAGGAAAATATAAAGATCTCATAATGAATCCTTTATATATATACTCCTAATATGATTTTTTTCTTTAGAACTACATCATCTTCAACAAGAATTTTGCTCTTCATCTCAATACATTATTTTCTCAAGCTTGTCCTATGCAGGTTCTTTAATGTTTCAAACCATAGATCAAAAACTTGTGATTCAAAAAAACTTAGCAAGCTCAAGTTTGACTCAAACTTGACAACTGGACAAAACCTTTATAAAATTTTAAAAATTAAAAAACAAAGAATCAACTCAAAATCATTAAAAATCCTTTGCAAGGAATGTTGTTGATGCATTAAGGAGAAAAAGTTAGAAGAATGAAAAAGTAAAAATTGAACTATTTTTTCCCTTTATCGTCACACACTAGTGGCTTGTGCTAGTTGGTGAGTTTTCAAATCAAAGTCATAACTAATTCAAAAAAAATTGCACAAATCACCATTTTTTACAAAAAAATCAACCTTAAGTTTCTAGGCAAGTAACTTGGGAGCAATTTCAATTCTTGAGTTTTTTACAAGTTTTTAAATCTATGTGTCAAACAATACTTCAAATGCAAAGAAGAAACCATTAGATGCATCATACAATCATTGTTCAATGGAAAATTTTGGATCATCATTTAGCTCTATAAATGCTTACAAAGCTTCACTTTCTTCACAAAAAAATGGCATACTTGAGTAGTTGCTTAAGTCTCCAACACAAAAGGTTGTTTTTCCTTTATCAACAATCCTTCCACCTAGAACCTAAGCAGGACTTGTGAGATAGGCAAAAATTCCAACTCACCTCCATGATTTGTTGATGAAGGGGAAAATATGTGCTCTTGAGGATATAACATAGTTGATGGATCCTTCTGTGGATTCTCTTCATATGCACATTCATAGCTTTTTGACTCCATAAACATGTGTATTTTTTTATTAATGGGAAAATGTATTTTAATGGGGTATTTAAACTCATTTACAACAACCTAATTATATCAAGATTTCAATAAAATAATTGTTGACCAACAACAAGGCATCAAAGAACTAGACCAGGTTTTGGAAGGGCATGGAATCCTGTACAATCCATCCAACCTACACAATGTCACTTCCCTTGCAATTTATACACCCTTAACCCATGGATGGGATTTCCAAAAAAAAATTGGAATGCCTATCTTCCTTATTTGAATAACCATCCAAGGCACGTCATTTTCAAGTTCCTCCAGGAAATTGTGTAATTGAACAATTGGATATATTGATTACTTATCATTTTATCGTATATAGGTTTATATAAACAATATTCCATCACAAAGTTACCATCGGGATTATCTTGAAGATGATGAAGGTTACCCAAAACCCTTTGACAATTTCACTTGAGAAAAAGTCATAAGTTACAACATGTAATGCATCTCCAAACAACATCTAGCATCATAGACAACTATCTCATGTTGTTATCAAGAGGCGCCTCTAAAGAAAGACTTCCAAGTGGAAATAATATTATCCTTATATTTATGTTGTTTTTTGGAATGCCCTTGATATTGATGAGCAAGAAAATTATGTCAAAAGTATTTGTTCATATTTGTGGCATCAATCACCACTCTACAATAAAGGATCTATTTAACTTTTTTTGAATCATTAATTAGATGGTCTTTCCTAATCTTCCTAGTATTAATCATGTTCTTATCTTCACTTAAGAATTCATTCTCAAGCTTCTTCTAGTTCATCAATGTGACCAACTTTAATCATGAAGACAATCTTTGATGGAAGTGCATTAATGAAGCAACTTAGGAGTGTCTCTAAGGAAGTCTTCAAGGAAACATTAATTTTATCAACAAGATAATGAAATCATGCAACAAACTCCCTATGGGATCATTATTCTCTTTCTTATATTGAGCGTTCAATGATGAATGCAAAATTTATTAGCATTTTAATTTCTCTTTTAAGACAATTCAAACTAGAATAGTGTGTGAGGTAAAACCTTTCTTTAAATTATATGTAGGAAGTCTTTTGAGATCTAAAACTACCCTTATAGACAAAATTTATAATTATTCACACTATATGAGACTTCTCTAGGGGGTTCACATAACTAATATAACTAACTATTTATTTTCTTTTTGCCTCAAACATGAGCAAAAAATTAGTAACAATGCTTATCTCAAGAAAATATTTTCATATATTGGAAATATAAGCAACTGATATAAACACATATATAACATCTTCATGTTGTCTAAAGCAAAGACCAACAATTTAATATAAATAAAATCGAAAAAGGAATAATAAATTCAACACAAAATAACATAGGACTCCAAAGATTAAACAAATAGTTTGCATGTAAAGTTACAACCCAAATAAATAAAACATCAATACAAAGTTTGATACGTATTATTTTGTTTCAATCTAATCAATGAAATTCAAAACATAGATAAACCAACATGAATAACGATTTTAACATAAGTGTGGTGCTAACCCTCATTAAAATTTTGTGTGCTCAAAACACTAATTTTATAAGGTTACAAGATGTCCAATTTTAGGCTCTAGAATAATCACATTTTATCCCAAAAGCCATGGTTTTAAAGTGAAACACTTAAAAGCTCCCAAAAAAAAAGAAGAATGAATGAATGAATGAATGGATTTTAATGACGTCCACGAGACCATCAGTCTATGGGACCAAGCACCGAAACTTTAACCATTTTCAATTTCTTTTCCATATCAGCCCTTCTATTATAGATCTTGATCAGAAAGCTAGCAGTTTTGAGGAGCTTAGTTTCCCTAAAAAGCTCATTTAGATTGTCCACCTTCAAAATGTCTTCATATTGGATACGGATATCATCATAAGCAGCACACTCAATCATGAAGTGCCATTCAGTCTCGACAGTCCCTTTGTTGCAAAAAATACAGGTTCGTTGCTCCCAAGCCTCCTTGGGAACAGCCCACCTACCTGTCTCGCATCTAAGATGGTGTGACCCGGTTCTTATTTGAGCGACCAAAAGCTTAGCCTTGCCTTTAATTGTAACCCTTAAATAGTCTTTCTCATCATGCTCCCACATGGGGTTGAACACCTGGATATAATGTGACTTTTTACGGCCAACCTGCTTAGTCCACATAGTAAACCTAAACTTTTCTAGCACAAACTTTTTTATCTCAGCATTAGTGTTGGGGCACTCATGTAGTTTAATGTTCCATTTGTTCAACCACTTGCTATTTTGCTTCATCCAAGTCTTCTTTCTACGGTTTAGCTCCTCCCCAACAACCATTTTGGGCCAGCGGTGCAAATCCATGTTCTCAACTTTTTTTAAATAACTTATTAACCGGATGACAGCAGATGCCTCCAACGGGAACATACCAGTTTCAGCCAAGAGAATCTCATACGGAACCGAAGATTTGACTTTGATGTTAGTAGTGATCAAATGTTTTTGAATTCTTTCAACTTGCCTCCACTTGTGGTTTGACATGCTACCCCCCCAAACCTCACAACCATAGAGGACAACCGGTGCCACCAACAAACCAAAAAGGGTTTTCTTGGATTTCCAATCCCATAACTCTGCTTTCCTACATCTGTTTTGTAGTAGATAAGACGCCTTCCAGCCACCCTGAATCCTTTTTGCCCTGCAAGTCTCCCAGCTGAGCCTATTATGGAAATCAATCCCTAGATATTTGTATTCTTCCACCACCTCCAAAGGGCTGCCCTCAAAGATGAAATTAAACTGCTGCTTCTTCCTTTTCAAAGAAAAAATCATGATTTTGGTTTTGCTGGTGTTAACTTGCATACCGACCTCTTGGCAAAAGAGCTCGAGAGCCTTTAAATGACCTCTCAAACCCGGAGCAGATTTTGCAATTAAGATAAGATCGTCCGCATATAAAAGTAACTTCACCACATAACTAGCTAGTTGAATACCCTCCCCATCAGTTTTGTTTAACCATTCTTCAAGCTTATCAATATATAATCCAAACAGAGTGGGAGATAGGGGACAACCCTGTTTGACCCCGATGTCGCTACCAAAGCATTCAGACATACCATCTTTTGTTCTAATTTTAGCGCTAACTTTCTCATAAAGTTTATGGACTGCTGCTCTAAGTTCATCAGGAATACCAAGTTCCTTCATTCTGTTCCATAATTTGTCCCTAGGTACCGTGTCAAAGGCCTTTTTGAAATCAACGAAACAACAAAAAGCTTCAGCCCCTTGAGTGTCCCAAACTTTCTCAATTAAGTGCCTAAGCGTGATGCAGTGATCTATGGTAGAATGCCTTGGTCTGAAACCAGCCTGCCCCTTTGCCCTTTTACCTTCCTTTTCGGCCCAATTACTGATTCTGCGCTCTAAAATGCTCCCATAAAGTTTACCAAGAAGAGGATTGACCATTATAGTTCGATAGTTAGAGGGATTATTGATATCCCCACTTTTATGTAAGGGGATGACCACACTGGTAGCCCATTCAGCCGGAAAGCCATTTTGAGTGATGCTATTAAAGAGGTATTTGATGTGAGGTGTGAGGAGCACACAACCCCATTTTAAGAATTCAGCCTGCAGCCCATCAATATCTTGAGCCTTACCACTTGCTAGGTTTTTTATGCCTTTCTTGATATCCTCCTCCGAGAAGAGTTCACTTGAGGCATGCATTAAAGGGGGCTTGATTTTCTCCACTGGTCGTTCATACAAGAGCTTCGCATACTCTAACCACTGCTTCCCAGTGATACTATTTTCTGTCTGACTCTTCTTTTGTTGCAACTCTCTCCAAAAACTTTTGGGATTGTGTTTACCCAAAGCAATTAACTCTTTCCTTCTTAAATTCACATAAGTTTCTTTTTTAGATTTTACCAACTTCTCGTAGATTACTTTACTTTCTTTGTTTGACATATTCTTTTTGACCAATCTTCTTGCTGCTTTGCACTCCTCATCATACCATGGGTTAGTAGGAAAAGTATTTGAAATCCCTTTCTTGGTTTGAGATCTCTTACAACCTTCTAGAGCCTTCTGAATTAGTGGAACCAACATATTGCTGCTAATGTATTCATTTTTTTCGTTGCTTTCATTGCATGGTATGTTTTTTCTTTCTTGGAGGTGATGATCCAACGCAGCCACAAAGATTTCTTGATTTTCATGATTCACAAGGATTTTTCCTTGTGAGTGAGCCTTCTTATGAGAGTACTGATTTTTGCCATCTTGCTGGTTGCCATCCTGAATGTTAAATTTAACGAGAAGAGGCATATGATCAGAATTTAGACCAATAGGGCAGCACCCAATATTGAACTCCAGCAGCCTAGAGACCGAATTTTGAGAACATAACACATAGTCTACAACACTTTGCCCATTGTAGGTTTTGCAAGTGATACCACCCGACTTTGGCCACATTTTCATACCATTACAGATTACCACACCATATAAGCTACATAAACCAAGTAACTCCACTCCAAAATGTGACACACCCCCATTGCCATCTTGAGAGGTCCTTTCCCAAGTCTGAACCTCCGCCTCCTCAAGAGTAATTTGAAAGCAAAACTACTGCTACATAAACAAGAAAATAACGTCTAATAGGGCATGATCCATGGCGTGGTGAGGAGGCGGTCTAGGGCACGAGCCATGACTACCTACAAAGCAGATTCAGGCACCACATCGGGCTGAGAATGATAGATTTGTCGAAAATAGGAGGTTGGGTGCATCGAACTAGGGTTGGGAGGATTCGTGGGAGGAATCTGGGTGACCTTTTCAATAGTTCAGAGTGAAGCAAAGATCACCAGATTGGGGTTTCGGTCGACTCTTCAAGAGCCCAAAACAATACAATGGTGATCTCTTTAAAAAAAATTGGAAGCCAAAAGAAGGCGATAAGGAAATATCAAAAGAACAGGAACACATTAAAATTAAAGAAGACAAAGTTATTTCCCAATAAATAGGTGGGAAAGAGCGGGCAGAAGTAGTCAAGGCGTGCAGGGAAAGAGCATTCTTCATGAAGTGGGCTGGGGATCAAGCAAATTTTTCCAGAGTGCGGAAGTGGTGTGATGAGGTATGGAACTCAGGCATAAAACTTAGCACATTGACAAATGGTTTCTATTTTGTAGAATGTGATTCAGACATAACTAAGCTTTGGATCTTTTACAATGGACCTTTTATAATGGATGGAATGGGCTTTTATATAAAAGACTGGGTCCCTAATTTCAACCCCACGAAAGAATCTATTGAGGAGGTCCCGATATGGATTCGTCCACACAATCTTCCTGTAGAATATTGGGATCCAGAAACCATTAAGGGATAGGAAACTGGTAGGGTACCTTTGTAAAAGCAGAACAAACTGTTGACAAGAAGGATGCAAGCATGTATATGAGGGTGTGCATAAAATGGAAGCCTTCCCCCCTGCCTAAGGAGATTGAAATCAAGACGAACGAAGGTATATGGAGACAACAAATTGCGATGGAAGAGTGCATAGTCAATTGCAATTTCTATAAGGAGACAAATCATGTAAGCAGTGACTGCATCAGTAAAAAGGGAAAGTAACTGAGGAGGTGGAATTGAAAAACAAAATAGTAACTTCCACAAAGCTAAAGGTGGGCGGTCATGTGGGATAGATCAGTTTTTTATACCCAGGCAAAGGCCAAGTTGAAACTTCTACGAGGAACAACTTTCAAGAAGGCCTTCAGTCTCCTCACTTTACTAATTTTTTTAACCATCCAAGTATTGTTCTGGAGCTGAACTACACCCCTTTGATTGGGAATCTAGAGATTGAGGATCAGACTACAAGTTTAAAGGTTAAAGAAGGACTTGATGATGGTGCTTCGCAGGCTGCTAGCACCCCTCAAATGGGTAATACGGTTGTTGTGGCTTAGGATGCAATTGTACGGGAAGAGAATAGGCATGTGTTTGGTATCAATCAGGATACTTGCCTGGTAAGGGCCAAATCATTGTCAAATATTGATTTTCAAGGGTATGTTACATGTGCAAATAACATTTTGCAAACCCCAATGGACATGGACAAAGAATGCACACACAATGGTTTCTCAAATGACGAAGAAAGTGCAATTGTGGATACGGAGCAGGGTATCTTGGAGAAAAGAACAATAAATCTGAGTATGTCAATTGATAGTAAAATAAAAATTGGTGAAAAGAAGGATAGGGGAGAAAGTCGAACAAATGTAAGTTGGAATTGGATGGCAGTGCAAAAGGGCAAAGAAAACTGAGATCTGGGAAGGGCTTGGTCCTTCTCGAGTCGCCATGAAAGCCTTATCATGGAATGTTAAGGGCTGCAATGCCTCTAACAAGAGGCATTTGATCAAGAGATGTTTTGATTAGACGTGACCTAATTTCATTGTTACAAGAAACGAAATAGACAGGGTGAATGTGGATAAGCTCATGCACAAATGGAAACAATGGAAGGGTAGTTTTCTTGAGCCAATTGGAACATCAAATAGGTTATCTTTCTTATGGAACCCTTTAAGTGTGAAGGTTGAGGAGGTAGTGTAGAATAGGCATTGGCAGGTGTTAAAAATACAACTAGAATCTTTCAAGGAATTTGTCTTCATTATAAATGTGTATAGTCCAACTGACACGGGTCAAAAAAGGAAAGTATGGAATCAAATATCAAAGGTGCTGAAAAATTTAGGAGATGCTTTGGTTGTTCTAGGTGGGGACTTCAATGCCACACTATCTTGTGAAGAAAAGAAAGGGGGATGCAGGAATTTAAATATTGTTCAGTTGGATTTTCAAAAATTTGTCACAGGGAATGGCCTTTAGGAAGTTTATACTAAGAATGGGAAGTTTACATGGACAAACAAGCACAAGGGTTTCACAAATATAGCGGAGAAATTGGATTGTTTCTTTTTAGCAAGCAAATGGGGTGAAAGGCCATATGTGGTGGAATCATTTATAGTATCGTCTGTTGGATCAAATCATTACCCAATATCTTTGGCAGTTGTAAAAGACTTAGTTCCAGCAAGGAATCTACTTAAATTTGAGAATATGTGGCTATGGGATGATGGATTACGACTACGTCTAGCAGAGTGGTGGAAAAATGCTCCTTATTTGGAAGGAACAAAAGCCTTTGTTTTCTTTAAGAAGCTCCAATTTATCAAGAGAAACTTGTGGAATAAGCAACATTTCAAGGATATATTTGAAGAAAAAAAGCACGGCTAGAAGAAGAATTAAATCAGCTTCATGACAAGGTACTTCATCAAGGTATGGGTGAATTTGATTTTCAGCAAGAGTAGTTTTTAAATGGGAAGTATGCAGAAATTTTGGCTAGGGAAGAGATATATTGGCATCAAAAATCTCAGGAAAGCTAGTTGAGGGAAGGTGATCGCAACATTATTTTTTTTCATAATTCGGTGAAAATTAAGAGCATAAACAAAATTTTAGAGATTAAGAACAACAATGGGGAGATTTTGGCAGAGAAAGAGGCAATTAATAGAGAAGCATTAATTACTTTCATAATCTCTTAAACTCACAATGTGATTCTAGGGAAGAGCTAGTGGAGGAAATGTTAAATGTTATTCCCAAGGTGGTAAATGAACAACATAATCAAGAGCTTCATAGGAGTGTATCAATGGAGGAAGTGAAATCAACAGTGTTTCAGCTAGGCTGAGATAAAGCTTTGGGCCTAGGCGGCTTTCCTGTGAGCTTTTATCAAATTTTTTGGGAAATAATAAAGGAATATTTATGGGAGGTGGTGGAAGAATCTTGGGTGAACTCCTATATGTTGAGAGATCTAAATAATACTCTAATTTCTCTTATATGAAAAAAAATAATTTCAGGCCTTTGATGATTTTCAGCCTATCTCTTTGTGCAACACGATTTATAAGGTGATTTCCAAGGTAATAACAAATAGGTTGAAGTGGGTTATAAGTAACATAATTTTAGAGGAACACAGTGGCTTTGTCCCACAATGTTCTATTGTGGAAGGTATTATTATTGTCCATGAAGCAATTCATTCAATTAGAAAGGCTAAAACTGATAAGATATTAGTGAAGTTAGATATTAAAAAGGCTTATGATCAAGTGGACAGATCTTTCTTGTTGAAAGTATTAGGTAAATTTTGTTTTGGCACCTCTTGGGTTGAGTGGTGAAGAGTTGTATTGAAACGCCTAGATATTCAATTTTGGTAAATGGCAACCCACAAGGTTTTTTTTACTTCGAGGAGAGGCCTTCGTCAAGAAGACCCATTGTCTCACTTTCTTTTTATAATAATGGCTAAAGTGTTAGGTAGGTTTATAAGTAAAGCTAGAAGTGAAGGAAAATGGAAGGGAGTGTGTGTAGCACAAGGGATGGAGACGGTCACTCATTAACAATTTGTTGATGATGTAGTACCCTTTTGATTTTCTTTATGTTTTTAGACTGTGCTTTTACTTTGATAGACCATGATAGTATGTTGCTATTTGATCGCTGACATTGGAGCGATGATGGTTTTTATATTTAGATGTGATGTTACACTATATGGATGTTTAATGTTTATGTTATGTTTTCTGGTTAGCATAGTTATTTATTTAAGTTGATATTGATATATGCTCATTTGTAGTTAATTGATATTTAATTCCATTGGTTTCGTTGTAACACTATTGGTGAAGGGAACAAGATTGCATCACTTGCTTGTGATTGCCCTGTGATTTCGTGATTTTATCTGCACGGTGTGTTTGATTCATGATTTATCTATATACATTTACGACATATGTTTCGATTGTAGGAATGCAAGTACATGACATCAACTCCACATAGTTTCACAGGTTTGAGCATGTCCATTGCCCAACAAAATAGTTGATTGGGAGATAGTAATGGGGTTTCCTAGTCAAGCCACAATCCTAGTCACAGTGTGTTGTCAGTGTTTGTCAGTATGTGTTGTGTTATGTTGTCCACGTTTGCCTTGTCATTTATTATTTATTTTTGCAAGGTTTGTTCTGTGAAAATTAATGTTAAATTAATGTTTTTAATGATTTTAGTTTTTATTTAATTAATTTTAATTAAATATTGTTAGAAGTTTTGTATTTAATTTAATTAATTGAATTTAATGTATTTTGTAAAGTAATTTAATCCTTGTGATTAAATTTGTTTTATGAAGTAATTAGATTAGTTAGATTAAATTTGATTAGAAATTATTTTATGAATTTGAATTATAAATTATTATATGAATTTGAATTATAAATTGCATAAGATAGATAATGTTAATTTGTGAAGTTTAAATTATTAAAATAGTATAAATTTCTTGTAAATATCAAAAGGAAATATTTGAGTTGGTTGAGAAGATATTTTAATTTTGACATGTGAGAAAATTAATAAAACACTCTTGTTGAGAAATTATTCTCAGAGAGAATATTGGCAATAACTGAATGAGCTAAGAAGTTACTTCACAAAAAGAAAAAAGAAATTTTCAGAGGAAGTTGTTAAAAATTGAAAAGAGGTTCTAGGAAGATTTTGGGCTTTGACTTTTGGTTTTCTTCTTCTAAAAAAAGTGAATTCTTGGAGGAAGCTTTGGCAAAATTGGATTCCACAAGTGAAGCTTTACATCAAATTTCATTCTTCAAGCTTTCGGATACAGGTTCCTTTAATTTTTTTTATTATTTTATAAATTGAAAGATTGTCTATACAAAAGAAGAACTTGTAATTGTATAGATGTAAATATATAAGACTTTTGTGTTTGAAAATTTTCCGTGAATATTTTAGTGCTTCTATGTTTGAAAATTTGTCGTGAATATTTTAATGCTTATGTAGAAAATTATTTTAAACAATAAGAAATTCCAAACGAAAACAAAAGAGATTTATAAGTCTCTGTAGGAATGGAATTCAAATATCTTCCTGTTAAAATTGGAGAAAAATCTTATTTGTATTGGATAGATCTTCCTATAGAAGAATATCATTTAAAATTGTTTTCCTAGTTAATTTATTTGGCTGCAAATTTTGAAAAACCTTGTAAAATTTTGTAAATACTATCTTTAGAAAAAAAATTGAGAAAATAATTTGCCCAACCAAATATTCTTGTAAATGAATTTATATATTTATATATATATATGTGCTATTGATCCATGTAGGAATCATTATGGGAGAAAAAATTGATATTAAAAAAACGGAATTGAAGGTCCATTTGGCGAATTTTATCATTCGCAGGTTTGAAAAGAAAATTTTAAATTTTAAAAAAAGTTTGGGGGGAGTTGTCGTCCCATCCCATAGTGGGGGGTGCGGCTGCTGTGAGGCAGCACCCTCCATAGAACTATGGAGGAAGTGTTGCCCCACAAGCAGCGCATCCTCCCTATGTGGGACCCTGGCACAACCTACGAAATTGTTCGCCCCTTATTTCGTATACGATTTTTATGTTACTATTAAGGTTTTTGAAATACAATATAAATATATATATATATTTATATATGTATGTATATATATATTTGAAATTATTGTTTATAAGGGTTTTTTTTATAATTGATATTTGAAATTGTTTAAATATTATATATATAGATGGTGCATGAAATAGTTTATTTTTAAATAATATAATTTAAAAGAGAAAATTGATGTTAAAATAGATGTAATTGGAAAATTGAGATAAATAAATCAGATTTATTTTTCTTTATTGTTTATAAATTCTATTGTTTAAAGTTAGATTAATTAAAGCAATGTATTATTGTTTTCAAAATTGGATTTAGGAAATCTTAATGGTAGATTCATATCTTGCTTGAATTTACTTATTTAAAATTGTGATTCCTTCTATTTACCTTTTGGAGGAAATTAGATTCTTGTACTTGTAAGTCTTCTAGATGTTATTTTATGAGGGGGTTATTGTGAGTTAAGCAATTATTTACCTTAGGTAGTGCACTTGGTTATATTTCAGTTTATCACTTGGTTACTACAAACGAGAATGTGTTGTCTCTTGTTTTATGGTTGGATATTTATTATCGGTATTTGTGCACCGTGTATACCCTTAAGTATTGGTTTAGATCCTTATGTAGTTGGTAGGGGAGTGGTTTTCAGTTGGGGGTCTGGCACACAAAGGTGCATCAGGGTAACTCATAGCAAATTATGTGTAACACTTTTTTTATGACAACGATTTACATGTTCAATTGATGTACTTTTTTTTTTTACTCTGGAAGCAATGTAACCTTCATGTTATGTGTTGTACTTGTGTAGTCAAGTCTTGAGTTTGCATGTGTTTAGAGGTTGTTAGTTTGCCTTGGGAGCCCTTTTACTATCTCCTAGCATGGAGGGTGGGCCTTCGAGTACCACTTGGTTGGGTGGAATGTGCACCTTACATCGTTAGATTCCCATTTCATATTTGCAATGGTGGGATTTTCCATATTGGAGAGCTCGCATGTACCAGTTGATATGTTTCACCTCTTTTGTACTTTGTATTTGTGGATATTTGTATATGTATTACTCCTCATTGCATTCGAGGAGGATTTTTGTATCATGTAATTGTAACTTTATTATTTGAACTTCCTTATCTTGGAAATGAACTTTGTAATTACTTTATGGAATGAATACAAGCTATAAAATATTCATTTATGTACTTTGTATCTTATGAGATGAAATAAATGTTTTAGATGTATGTAATTTAATTTCATGAGTAATACTTATATGCTATGGTTAGTTTACTCCTATATATGGGATTCGAATGTATTGCATTGTCATGTACTTTAGAGAATGTATGTATTAAGTGTAGTTCACATTACATGTTATAATTACACTTTCAAAAATAAAATTGCTACACTTCCGTTGTGTTTGTGTCATTCTTTAAGGTTACGTGGCGGGGCATTATAGATGATACATTACTAATGGGGGGATCTACATTAAAAGAAGCATGCACTATAAAATCCACTTTAGTTAAGTATTGTGTAGTATTAGGACAAGCAGTAAATTGGCACAAATTGAAGGTTTTCTTCTTTAACACAAGGTTGGATAAACAATGGGATCTAGCTCGAATTCATGGGATTAAGATTGGTAAACTGCCTAGGAAATTTCTTGTCTCCCCGTTGTTTGCAGGTGCATTTAGATTTGAATTTTGGAACCATTTAGTAGATAGATGCATGGGTAAAATGGAAGGTTGGAAGGGAAAATGGTTATCATCTGTGTTGGATTGATCAAGATAATCACTTGATAATCAATTATTCATTAATTAATTATTAAGTCACGTATTACTTTAGTTCACTTAAGCTAAACTTAGGAGATTTTTTAATTATTAAATTGGGCTAATTTAGGTCTAGTTGTTCAATTGCATGAGATTAAGAAAATTGTAACAATCTAATGCAATCCTCATCTAAGGTTTACTTTTATTTGCTTTTATAAGCATGCACATTCATTGTAATCATTAGATCCATTATTATTCAAGTTAATACTTTACGCATATCAGTGCTCTTCTGGATTCAATATTTTCTCTCTTGGTTGCATAGCAAATCAGTTGCTTTGATCTCTTAGATGTGATAGGCGTTTTGGTTGCATGGATTTCTGGGAGTTGTGGGGTTCACTATCAACTTCAACAATCTGCAAGGCATATTTTAATGCTTAAATTAGACATCTCAGTTTTACTGGTCGATTCAATTATGAGCTTAAAATTGTCTACAAAGATCATATCAATAATAGAACAAAAAATGAGAAAGTTTTTTTGGAATGGTAGTAATGAATAGAAGATTCCACTGTTAGCTTGGGACAAAGTATGTAAACCAAAACCAGTTGGTGGGGCCAGGATTCATATGTGGAGTGTAATGAATGAAGCAATGGGAGCAAAACTAATATGGAATATGGTCAAAAAACTTGACTAGAAGTGGGTAAGGATTCTACAAAGGAAGTATCTGGATAATACATAGAAAGAATGGATTCTCACAATACAATATCCACCAAAAGGATCAACAATGTGGAATTTAATGCTTTTGTGTCAGAAAGTAGTTACATATCATTAACTTGGCAAGTGGGTTTAGGTGAGTAGGTTCATTTTTGGGAAGACTCTTGGGAAGGATATCCTATTTTGAAGGAAGATGCGAGCTTAATAGATATTTAGAGGGTAATGGAGGAGAAGTGGGATTCAAGGGTTAAAGGCTATGTAATAAAAAAGGTTGTAGAAGGTATTGAATAGTGGGTATGGAGACCTGCTAAGGAACTCAATTTAACAATGGATCAACAAAGGACAGTATCTCACATTTTTCAACAGCAAAAAGTATTATTAACAAGTAGAAGGGATGAATTGGCATGGTGTGGTGCAGTTAATGGACAATATAATGTCAAGATTGGGTATAAATTATTGGAGGAAGAATGGTATGAAGAGGGATGGCCAAATCACCTTTGTTGGAACAAGAATTGCTTGCCTAAGGTAGGTTCCTTCGCGTGGCTAGCCTTGCGAGGGAGAATTCTGATTCGAGAAAGGCTTAAGAAATTAGGAATTCAAGGCCAAAACCAGTGTGTAATGTATAAAAGGAGTGAAGAATCATTGGATCACTTGTTGCTACAATGTGAATTTGCATATTATTCTTGGATGTATTTTTTAAATAAGTTGAAGTGGCAAGTTGCTTGTTCAAAGGATAAGATCATATGTAAATGAATTCTCATGTATATGGCAATTAAGTTCCTCAATAATTTGGGAGTTGTGGAAAGAATGCAATAGACGAGTTTTCCAAGAAAAAGAGTTAAGCTTAGAAGCCATGTGTGAAAAAAGAGTTAGCAATTTTGGAAGTGGTTAATGTAGCAGTTGGGAAGCAAAATTCTAGCAAACATCCCTTTTGTCAAGTAGATAACATTTTACAACAGAGTTGGCCTTAGCTTAAAATTCCTGCTTCGAGGGATAATCATGTATTAATTCGGCTACAGCAAGAAGCAGGGATATACAATGGTTGAGGCCAGAAGAAGGCTAGATAAAAGCAAACTTTGATGGTGCATCCAAAGGGAATCTTGGTCCATCAGGTGCTATGTGGGTTTTTAGAGATGAAAAAGGCAACATTTTGGTGTTGGGGGGCACAAAAGTTGCAGGAAGGTACCAACAATGAGGCTAAGGCACAAGTTGTAATGTTGGTTGTAAATTTAGCAACCAAATTTTTATTTCCAAAATTACACTTGGAAGAAGACTCACAAATTATAGTAAATGCTTTGGAAAATGGAAGCTCTCAAGTATGGAGAATAAGCAAATACGTGCAACATATTAAACAAAAACTGGATGTCTTTTAAGATTTTAAAATATCACATACTTACAAGGGTGGCAATGAGGCGGTGGATACTTTAGCTAATTGGGAGGTTTCAAATGCTTATGAAAAAGGCAGAGTATGTTGTGAAGATCTACATGGAATAGGAGTAGAGGCTTTTTCCTATCAAGAGTTAGTTGCTTCAAATGTTTAACAAACAATGGTGTTCATACAGGTTGAAAATGGTTGTGCCTGAAAGCCAGGCACAAGAGGGGCAGAATAGCATGCAAAAGCAATGGCATTCAAGGTATGGTATGGATGAATTGCAAAGATGGAGTAATGGTTGAAGCTTAAGAGTGGGGAAAGAATAGTATTAGTGATCGAGTATGTGGTGAGGTGGGTCAATCTTATGTTCTAAAATGAATCTGTAATATGGCGGCCAACAATGGGTCAATAGAAGAGACTGTCAAGTGAAGGAACAAGATGTACTTTTGAAGTAGATTTGTAATGTTTGGGAGCTTGTGTAGGTGTAAATTGTATAGATGAAGGGAGGTGTAGGTGGGTAGAGGTATGCTTAGGGGCTGATAGTGTAAAGGTTGGATGTTGAAGGACTATAGGGGGAGTTAGTAGCATATAATTGGAGTTGTCTACTTGGGAGAAATTTGATCAAAATTGTGAATGATGGATGTAAGGTTTTTTAGAGCATAAATAAAATAACTTGCAGGGATTCCCTGCTTTCACCAATAAAAAAAAAAAAAACATCTAAAAAAAGGCAACCCAAAGAACAGGCCATGACCCCACTATCCAAAAATAGAATCATTAAAATTAGCTACTTCTAAATATAACCATTGCTAAAAATAGTAGTTTAGTGCACAAACCCCCTCTATAATTCTAAAGCATTTTTTTTACTTGACAAACTTTTGATGAACATTGAAACCCTAATGACAACATATTGACAACCTTAAAAATCTAACTTGATGACTTGAAATTGATGGCTTCCATTGAAACAATACAATTTATTACTCCAAACCCTAATTCTTGATGATGTCAAAACCATTATGAAAAATGTTTATTTGTTCAAACCAACAAACTATGAAAACCATTGCCTTTGGGTTTTTTCAAGAAAAAAATCCATGATTGAGAATCTTAGACAAACACATGCTTTTTCCATGGCCCAACCCTAACTAAGAATGCTTCATAAAATCCAAATTATAATCAAGAAATCATCCTCATTCTTTATTGTTATCACCATTCAAATGATAATTAATTATTGGAATCAATAGTATGATTACCACCATCATGTATAATCTAGGTGTTGCTATTACAAATGACTGAAAGCACTATGTACATTGATTGTGCATATTGAAACACTGCCATAGACAACCAAGATATTGTTGCAACCATGCAACCTACCTCAAAACATATCAAGTGCTTCATAACGATAAGTTTGTCACTTAAAGTTGCCTAACAAATAGACCAAGGCACCTTTTTATGCCTAATATGTCATAAAAGACTGTTAAGGTGTATTACTTTACTCCTAAGCATATATTTTGATCTTTCTTGTCACTTACCTAACTACTTCTCCCATCAAGTGTGCTTTCTTATTGACAACACCACTTAAATTTATCCTTGAGTTCACCAATTCCTCATTTAAGTCAATGATCCTATCTAGGCACACTCCTTGCTCTCTTTTGCTTTCATGACTTTCCCAAGCACTTGACTCATTCTTTTTTGCTACTTAACACTTTGCTAGATGTAATGTTTTTTGTGATTAATCACATGATGGAACCCAATGACTTTCCCAAGCACTTAACTCGCTCTTTTTTGCCAACTAATGATTGTTTGAATGCTCTAAGGCGTGTGCATCTTGTTTGTGTGTCACATAACCCTGCTAGGCACATATTTCAAGTGACTTTGCCACTTAAACTATTGTCTAGGGCATCTGTATGGGACAATCTTGCCACTTCAACAAATGTATCCTCTATTCAAGCACACCAAGTTGTTGTATGTGCCACTTACTCTGTCTAAATGCCTACTTTGTCGCTAATTTCACCCATCTTTGTTGTGTTTGTCTAGTCCTTCAAGTGCCTAATTATACCATATCGACCACTAAACAAGTCCACATTTGTCCCATACTTGATACTAATGTGCCCCTTATGAGTCATCTTGTCACCTACTTGCCACAAATTGCCTTTGGGAGCAAATTTCACCCTATCTTGCCACTTGAAGACTACTTCTACTCCTAAATGTTGATCAACAAATAGATGAATAAAAAATAACAACCTTTAGTCATAAATGCATAATCAATACCTTGACAAAAGGTAGGTTGGTCCTATTGATTAAACTTTATTTTTTAACTCCTAAATTTTCTTTCACAATCTCAAACCTTGATATATTGGACAACATGCAACCACCATCAAAGATGGCAACCATTTCAAATGAATGAACACGAGTAAATGTGTATAATAGACCTAGACAATAAAAGTTTTATAGGGGTATAACATATTCAATGATAAATGTTCTCAAATCCAAAGAATTTGCTGACAATTATGGCAAAGTTGCCCACATACAAGTATGCAAAGGGTTTTTTCTCCAATGTTTCTATCCTATAAGGTAAGACCACCTTCAAACTAAGTAATTGTAAAATTCTTAAGAAAAAATGATAATTTCTTTATTATAAGTTTTAACTAAACCATACGTAATAAAATGTGTGCTTTTTCAACACAATGGAGAGATTTTTTTGGCAAGGAAACCAAAAACCTTTGATGGATGCCAATGGACATTTCGAGTCAGCATAGTAGTTCATCCACTTGTGAGCATACTTGGTGTGTGTTTGAACACACATACATTCCAAAAAATGTAACCATTTGCCTCAACAACAAATGAATGATTGGATTTTGTTTACCAAATTGTCTCCCTTAAGCCCAAGAAAATTCAAGGTTAGAAAAACTTGCAATCACAATTGTTTCCTATCATTTTACATATCTAATTTCTAGTACTTATTTTGCCTGCCTCACTAACTTATGTATTCAATTTGATTATATAAAAGTGGTGTTGAGGTAGATCATCCTATTGACCTTGAGAAGATCGATCCAAATTTCTGATGGAACTCAAATGACAAGTAGCTGCTTTAAACAAGGATACTAAGGCACTTGATAAAGGCCAAATTGATCTAATTAGGAGAGACATGGACCCTAGAGCTTCATCATCACGATTGACAACCCTCTAGTGTATCATACTTGTAGCAGCCAGAGTTGGCTCCCTCTTTATTTTACTTTATATTTTGTTGGTTGACTTTGAATAAAGCAGATTGTAATTGATTTTCAGGTTCAAACATGTTGAACCATGTAGTAGTGTACTATGCAGTGTAATTGGCAGTATGAATATTAATAAAATAAAACAAATTACAAAACTCATGCTATAAACTATTAACTATGTAGACATGCTATGCAGTGTGCAATGTAATCAGTGATGTGAAAATTAATGATAAAAACCATAGTCCATAATTCATACCATAAACTATGTTCCTTTCTTTCCCTATCTCCATGCAATTAAATTACCTTTAAATATTAATAAAATGCAGTTTTTCTCTCTTTCCTGTATTTTTCTGTTTTATCTGGGTTCCCAATTAATTGATAAAATCTTCATGTTTTGGTTTATCAATTTATTCCCAAGAGAGATTTCTGCAATTATGATCTAAGTTTTGGACGGGTTTGACCACTTTTATCTAGGTCCTACTGACATTTGGCATTGTGACTGTTTCTCCTTGCTTCATTTCCTACATTCACAAGAGTCTAATACCAATTGCTCAAAGATTATTATCAAGTTTAAATTCATGATTGGACGCTTATATCACAAGTGACCAAAACGACAAGAAGTAACCTTTCAATCATCTTGTTCTATTCTCTTGGTATGGTTCAATTGGTGTTGCAGAACAATCCAAGCTATATTTCCATTCTAGTTGCAGTGTTACCTTTTAACGCCGAGAGTTGCACTTGTGGTTTATATCTGGAGGTGGAAGCATTATATGATTCTACACAATCAACGCAAACACCTTACCAATGATATAGAAATTGTTGATTGTGTAACTTGATCATGATCCTTCGTCATAAAATCCTTTATCAGGCACCGGTCATTACATAATCATATTAGACCCCAAGATAACAAATCTCTTTTATCGTTACAGAATCTAACAATCACCAAGGCTTCTCCGGTGTACCTGAAAAGAATTTCTGTGATGCGGACTATATATAGACAACACATTGCTAACAATATATATATATATATATATTAGCAACGTGTTGTTTACTTCTACTAGGGTTTTATGAAATATTCAATCACTCGAGTATAAGCAGACCTACCAAAATCATTATGTCAAATTGCCAAACAGATATATTTAAATTTTTAAAACAGTGTGGTACAAGGCAAGTGAATATCGGCTTCAGTTATATGAGTTTACATGAGTTTAATAGACTTAAATTTAGGAAAATTAGGCTCCTTTACATTTTGGACTTTTGTAAATACTGTACATTCTGCTCTACCAGATAGTTGCATCTCTATACAAAGCAAAGATCTGGATGTGGGTACAAATGAAAAAAACAATTAAATTTGATGAAATGGAGGATGAAGACTGAAAAGTAAAACCAACCTCTCAATGCTAATGCATTCATTAAACAAAAAGACTGTAATAAGAATGGAAAACTTGCACCTGTAACATGTACAGTTGACCACCTCTGCTAGGTGGTATTATGACAACATTTGGTAATTATGCCAGATAAGAGCTTTTCACAGGAATACAAAAGCAATTAAAATCATGCTCCGAATATGGAATAGCCAGGTTTTCTCTTCCGTTGAGATTTCCTTGTTACAAATTTGAAATGCTGACCAAAGAAACTCCAGCAAATTGCTTGAAAAACATTTTCTTTCTTCAGCAAAACGAACATATATCTGGTATTCACTCCTAGCAACTATGACGCTGATGGCAAATCATGTAAAGGTTGACCTTTCTCATTTCTGTCAATGATTCTTTGGGCAAGTGAAACTTGCTTTCCTACAACAAAGACAAAAGCCTTCCCTCTGCCACCTGCTCCACGAGCTGTCCTTCCAACTCGCCGGACATATTCACTTGGATCACGTGGAAAATCAAAAAGCAGCACATGGTCGACATTTATAAGGTCAAGGCCTCTAGAAGCTCTGCAGAGGACAGAAAATAAATCTAGATATAAAATTGGTATTATAACAAAAACAAACACAAGAAGAACATAATGATTTTGAATTGTTTTGAACCAAGAAGCTTAAGCTCAAACAAGAAAACAAAACTCGTGCCTGTCAGTGCAAATGAGAAATAGAGATTGGTCAGATTGGGAGTCAAGAAAACGCTGCATATTTGATACACGAGATTCTTGTGATACAGCAGCATGGAATGGGAGGACACAGATTTTCTGGCCTTGTCGATCAATTCTGTTTAGAATATTTTCAACCTTCCTGCATGTTTCAATCTGTGACCAAATCACACTCAGAATTTACACTAAGTAAATTTTTCAAAGAATTGTTCCAGATAAAAGCTAAAGATAAACAGACAAAATGGAAACCTTGTTGCAGAAGACAATGGTCTTCCGAACAGAAAATTGCTCCACAATTTGTAGCAGGGCTGTCTTTTTGTTTGATAATGCTGTCTCAGGATTCTTTTCCTCCCCTTCTCCACTACAATCTAAGAGAATCTGCAAGAATGAATTCGCATGAAGGGAGTGAAATGTTGTAGAAAAGCATTAGAACAAAAGTAATCTAATTTTGCTTGCATAGCATCTTTTATAATAAAGAAATTACAGGAAGGAAATGACAATGCAGGAAGTTTAGTAATAAATATTTGTAATTCTAGATTAAGTGCCATTTGGATATATAAGTTCTTAGCACAAAATATATCAATGCTTTATTATTTACAAAGGTGCCCACTCCCTTTGACCATGCTTGGCCTGTGATTGAGAAGCTTGAACAGCTTTTTCGAGACACTACACATAAACAACAGTTGTGTCCTGCACTAGATCTTGACGTCTAGTGGTCCTCTTGACTTGTCATGTGGTATGTTGTACCCATATGAAAATTCTGTGTCTAGTGTCCAATCTCAAACCGTATCTTGGTTGTGTATCGTTTTTGCTGTTTCTTGAGCATGTCTTTGCAGGATATAGCTTTCAGATGAACTGAGCAAGATGAAGAATGATCAATCACTGAAGAAGTGACAGAGAAGATCATCAAGGCATAGAGATATGTGTTCCAGGTAGAGAGAGTTTATCAGTATAAAAAGGGGAGGATGATTTGAGTACTTGACAAAATTTTATAAGCATATCTGAACTTGCAAGAACAAGTTTTGTAAACTTTACAAAGGAATTGATTGGAATGAGTCACAATTTTTAAAGAACAGTATCAAAATGTTTGGTTGCAGCAGATGGTTAAAGGGAGCATATTACACGTAAAGACTTGTAGACATAGATGTTACGTACCACAGGGAAGACTCAGATTTTGAACAGATGCAGTGATAGTATGCAGGGGCATGCCACTTTCCTGAGAGGGCAGAGTCTTAAGGTTTTTGAAGATCAGCAAAAACATAAACCACCAGTGTTAGGTGTACACCATGGTAAGGCAAAGCTAAGTTCATGTTGAAAAAGCCACATCCTGATGTCTGAATGCAAACCCTAATAAGAAATGAGGAGTTTTTGAGTCAAATTCTGTATATAAACAGAGGTGCACACCCTAGGCGTACAAACTAATTTTCAATGTTGTCAAAATGCAGGTGTAGGTAGTTACACACGCCTTCAAGCCTAAAAACGGTCTTCCAAAAATAAAAATCACAGACAGGAGGATATTCAGATGCCCTATATTGGTAAAGACATCTTTTAAAAAATTGAAAAACAAAAATTTCTTGTTTCAATGTAGAATTTTCATGCCAACAGCAATGATTGCAAATAGTTTTCACACTTGGCATGTATAGTCACACACCTGACTAACTAGGGTTTACACAAAGCCTATGTGAGAATATATAGAGCTCAGTGTGCCTATATACAGGGCCAACTGGTTTCACAAAGGAAAAGACTGTCTGATATAAATAGAAGCAAGTTTTAACTAGAGGCCAACTAGTTTTCTAAATAAAGTAATTAGTGCAGCAATTTAAAGGTGTTTGTCCTTGCAGAGAAAATCAATATTATTAGTAATTTGAAGAAAATGAAAGGCAGTTGTACAGTAGGCGACCAAAGTCTTTTCAGAGTTGACAATAATTCCATAACCTATCTTTATCACTGCAACCATGTAGCAGCAGTGGGAGCACTTGTTGATTGAGAACAGTGAGCTTAGCCACATGGATCAAGCGCTTCAGTGATACAAAAAAATAGTAATTTCCTTCAAAGCTCAATCACTTTCCAACGGTGTCTATCATCAAAAACACTTTGATTTCAACATGTTTTTGACATCATTAAATCCAGATTTTAGGATTTTCATACTTCTATATAATTGTCTTCAGACTTGGGTTCTGATTTGTTGTGTTTTCAGCGGGAATTCATCCTTCAGAGAATTCATGTTTCACTAATCTTTTTGACAACATTTAGAACTTTCATGTTTGGTGACAACAGTTTTGGCATATCAGTCATTTCAGGACAGTTTCAGTATCAAGGTTCATTAATTTTCAATCAATATTCAGTGAATTTTCCATTGACCTTTAAGCAGAATTCATCAAATACAAAGACAGAGCAACAGCAGTTTTTCAGCAGTAATCTATATCATATGAACATGATTTTTAATATCAGACCATCTCCATCGGTATCTTCAGCAGCTTCAAGAATATTGTAAAGATTTAGAGAAAGGATGTGGATCTTGTGGACTGAGTGTTGAGTGAGGTCTAAAGAAGGTTTTCTAGCTTGAATTTCATAGATATTTAGCAGAGGCACATAGGTTCCTTTTAGAGGGTTTTGTTTGATAAATTCTAAGAAGTCCAGTTAGGCAATTTCATGTGGCGGAATGGCTAGATTCTGTCCAGGTCCAAATACCAAGTTGGGACAACCCAAGTTTGCCCAAGGTCCAGCCCACACCCTTGGGTTCCAAGGATGGACCTTGGATGAAGACGAGGTGTACCCAACACCAATCCAAAGGTGTGATGGCAAAATCTACTGACTAAAGCATTTGTTTTTTAAGAAAACATGTTTTAATTGCTAATCTGACCTAAAGTAACCCAATACTATTTTGGCATAAAATGACTCAAACAACATTCGTTTGACAAATACAAGAGACCAAAACAGTTACTTTGCCTCTAAGCTACCATTTTGCATTCTTGAAGCTTGCTAGTTATTTTTTCAAAGGTGACAGGTTGACAAAATGATTCTACAGCATTTGCTGTGTGTTATGGTCTTCTTTTTAAAAACAATTCAAATGTGTTTTTGAACCTTGTAAAAATGTTTATAATGTTTTTTTTTGTTTTTCTTAAGTTGATGTACAGTAGGATTGTAATGTTTTTTTCCCTTTTTTTTGGGTGAGTCATATAGAATGGCTACTACTTCTAAGACCCAATGACAAAGAGGCAATTAAAAAATGATCCAACATCACCTCTTTGGCCATATGTGACCATAATTGAATAGATTCTTTGAGGTGAAGGTTTTTCTTGGCCTTGTAGTCAATGTGGCTATATTGAAATGGAGGGCATCCATTTGCAAATTACACCATTGATTACTGATAACAAAGGTAATAATAAAGATACATTGATTTCATTGAATCACATTCATTGATTTTACATTACATTACATTGGCTTCTAAAGCCTTGCTTTCCCATACAAATCTGTGCAACTATCTTATGGGTTAGTAACTCCCAAAATCAGCTAACATTATTTAATACTATGATGAGGGCGCAACCCGAGACTTAGAAAATAACCCACAAACAAGAGAATAATTTTATTATTCAGAAAATGGAGCTTCTTACATACAGAGGATCTCAATCCCCAAGTTCTACAACACATGCAAGTTACAGAAAGCTACAGAATCACCATTTCGCAATATGTGAGTTTGTCCCCAAAAAGTTACCCAAAAATTAAAAACCCGCCCATAAATAGAGCTCCTCTTTAGTTTGGAGCCAAAACAACATTCAAATTTGAGTTTAGACGGTTTGGCGCCAAAAAATTACAACTTGAAGTTCAAATTTCAAAAGAACATTTGCAATTGTATCTTCTAGAAAGTGCGCCAACTTCCCGGGGCCATAACTTTTGATCCGGGACTCTGATTCGCGATCCGTTTGAACCGTTGGAAAGGTCTCTAAATCAATAACGCGCTAGAAATCCACTACGCCAATTTCGGCAAGTTTCGGGGCCAATCCGGGAACTCTAAGTGCAATCTAACTCGGAAGATTTTCAGGTGCAAATCTGGGAAATTAAAACTGCAATATGTTTCAACCCAGGAATAGAAAATAAAAACCGTAAATTGGGAATTTCATTATGACGAAAAGGGTATCCAAAAATGTAAAAACATCTAAAAACCAAGAAACTTGAAATTTAACTATTTTTGGGTGATGCAAGATTGCCCTTACACCACTGGATGCTCCTGCATCATACTAATAAAAGCTAACACCTATCTATTTATCTAATCTATACTATATGAAGTAATATTAATACCAACATTCCCTCCCTTATAACATCAATTTGAACAAAGGACGAAAGACTGCATGGATTAAACATAGCAGCCCATCTCAAAATCTAATTAAGTGATTCATCCAATCTCCTCGCTCACTCAAACCAAAGCAAATTGGTCGCATTAGTGCATGCCCTAATTGTCCAACAATACCTACATTCAACTATCCACAATAATAAACCATAAATTTGCCAAGGCCCCCCTTGCTCTAAGAAGGGATAGAAATGAAAGACTTGTGCCTCTCATGCAATGAACCATCTCTAAGCAAAAAGCTAGCTTGAGATGGGAAAGATTCCTCCAACCTTGTGTGTCCCCAACCTCCTCTTTGACCTACTTACTTAGTCTTTGATAAATATATTCCTCCTCGCTATCATGGTGGGGACTGAAATATCCCCCCTTGTTCTAAGATATTTACTACTGCAACTGCCTTGTCTGAATTTTTTTGGTTTTTATGGTTTTTGCTTGTTTTGAGTTTTTTGATAAAAGTTTGCCAGGATATGTAGCATAAAATAAATAAACAAATTGCAAGCTTGACAAACTATTGAAGCAAATATTATATATATTCAAATCAGATTTCATACAATGCTTAGAAATCATTTAGCACCATACCCAGAAGATAGAGCATTACAAATTGTAGATCTGGAAATGCATATCAGCAACTGTAGAACCCTCATAAATGGACGCCCTGCTCATTACACCAGCTTCTCCGCCTTTATATGGTTGCAGATTGAATTCATTGACTTAGCCGCCCTTAATAGTGAAGATGGCACCACAAATGCTTAGGTGTTTCAACCTAGAAATACCATGCCTGGCCAAGATGAAGTATGGCCCAGCAATAGAACTGTACAGCCTGATTCTTGGACTCCCACGTGGCTATCAAAGGTGTACAAACAACAATATAAATTATCAACAATAATCACCAATGGAATTTTGATCTGCTTAATATCTCTTGACAATTCTTTGAAATAACAATCTCTATCAACACAAATGTGACCTCTGGTTGAAGCCACCTGATTAGCAAACTTTGGGTGTTATTTCACACTTGTAGAATGCTCAAATCTGAGAGAAAATCGTTCTCCAAGATCAAACTGCAGCAAGAAACCCTTGTTTCTCCTCTTCTCAACAAAAGCCAAATTTTCATTAGTGTTGGATGAATAATCAATAATGAATGAAATGCATTTCAAAATTCCTTTATATACCTCCTCCAAATGGCACAATTTTCCCATGTATATTCAACCATTAAATATAATATAACTCATTTGCTTTTGCACTTTATATTATTCCTCAAAGTGAGCGCCCAAATCTAGTGCTTTTATAATTTGACTTTTATATACCTCCTCCAAATGGCATAATTTTCCCATGTATATTCAACCATTAAATATAATATAACTCATTTGCTTTTGCACTTTATATTATTCCTCAAAGTGAGCGCCCAAATCTAGTGCTTTTATAATTTGACTTTATAATATTAAATACCCCTTTAATAATAAAGTCAATTAAACATTTAATGATGCGCATTTTTATAATTAATTACTTATTATTAAAGTATAACTTTAATAATAATTAAAATACCATAACTCCATTAATAACCCTCATAAATCAATTCCGTCAATGCCAGGAGGTAGCCCACTGAGTTCTCTACTCACCAAAGTGCATTACTAAAAATAGTAAGGTTGGCCTCTAACAACCCATTGACTTACTATAAATAGTAAGTACATATAAATGAAGCCAGAAACCCCTGAATATGCCAAGGATCTGGTATTGACAAACACTGCAAACTGCCAACTGAAGAATGTTAGAATATTATATTATGATATTGTATAATGGTCAATCTTATCAACTGTAGTTGGTAGGTAGCTGGTAGGTAGACATTTAATGTCTACAGTATTTTTACTCCTCTATAAATTGTAATCTATTCTCCTTTGTAATATCAAGCAATTTCTAGCCCAAAATTGTTTCATGGTATCAAAGCCATGGGGTTCTACAAGATTTGGCGAATTTTTTAATAAAAAATTCATAGCCTCTTGTTGTCTGAAATTTTTTCCAGAAATTTGTAGAAAATCTCTTGGTGGCTTTTCTGAAAATTTTTGAAGGGTTTTCTGTGATCGAAAGTCGTACTCACAATTTTCAAAACCCTTCTGGGCTTTGTCTGGTTTCAGTCGTGTTTTTTCTGCATCACCTCGCATTTTTGCAGACTCCGCCGGCAGATTTCGTGCTTCGGGCCGCATTCTTTTTCCTCAGAAAATCGCGTGTCTGACCTGCAAGTGCGCGATTTGAAGCTTCGTTTCCTTCTTTGAGGCCGTGCATTTTCTGAGTTTAAGAGCCCGCGATTTATGTGCTGTATAGGGCCGCATTTCTCAAAAGTTTTAACCCGCGGTTTCTCTTGCACGCGTCGTTTTAGGGCGCGATTTTACTTGTCTGCTCGTGTTTCTCTACCAGCACGATTTCTCTTTGTATGGCGCGTGATAGTCCTCAGTTCTAGCCGCGATTTTTTCTGATAAAGGGTGCGGATTTTTCGTTATCTCTGGAGATGTATTTTTCAGAAAATTTTCTGCAATTTTTTGAGCTTTAATGGCCGCCCAAGGTTCTGAAATTTTCGTCTAGGGTTTTGACCCTCCTGTTCAAGGCGGAAATTTTTTTCGTTTGTAGATTCCTTCTGGGTTTTCAAGATCTCAAATGGGTCGGTCTCAAATTTTTTTGGGCGTCTCGAAGTTCATGCCTCGAAATTTGTGCCTCAGTTTCAAGTTGAAATATTTTTTCTAACTGCAAATTCTTGGTGGGTTTTCCGAGATCTCAAATGGGTTGCCGTTCGATTTTTCTGGGTGCTTCGTTTTTCGTGCCTAGATTTATGTGCAGATATGTTATGCGGCTAGGGTTCCAAACCTCTATTTTTAGCCAACAATCGATGGCTCCCTGTTTCTGGGTTTCTATAATTCGCAATGTTGCGTGAGATTCCTTTGATGGGTTTTTTAAATATTTTATCCCTTATTAAAAAAAAAATCTGGTTTACGGGTTTTCATAATTTTTTCCCTTAAAAAATTCCTGAAGGGTTTATAATTTTCTCCTTAAAAATTAAGGGTCAGTTCCTGTTTACCCTAGTCAGGGTTTCTGCTGTACGGGAGGGCTCTCTGGTCTCTGGTTTTTACCCTTTTTTTCCGAAAAACGATGATTTGTAATCTTGGGTTTGGCGATTTTTCCTCAAAAATCGTGGTTTGTTGCAGTTTGTTTTTGTCACACCTAGAGTTGCTGGGGCGAACATCTGCACAACTAGCTTCTTGCAGTCTGTTCTCAGGCATCATGCTCCTCTGCAAAAGTTTCGATGGTTTGCCGATTTTTCCTCAAAATCGTGGCAATTGTTCTCGGTGTATCTCTGGTTTCAGGGAAGGACAGCTCTGTTATCCAACATCAGGTTGGACGTTTTCTGGTCTGAAGTTCTATAGTTTCTGGGAGGGTTAGTGGCGGACTCATCTCAAGTGGCAGAGTCAGTCGCAGGCTCTTGCCCCCTGTTGCAGAGCTTTCTTTTTGGTACTCTTGGTCATTAACATTCTGCAGATCCAAGGAGGGTCTCCGTAGCAGCAGAGTGTTCTGAAGAATTTGTGACCAATTGACCTGCAGAGTGTTTTCTGTAGGCTAGTTAGTCAATTGACCATTAAGGGAGGGTGTTAGAATATTATATTATGATATTGTATAATGGTCAATCTTATCAACTGTAGTTGGTAGGTAGCTGGTAGGTAGACATTTAATGTGTATAGTATTTTTACTCCTCTATAAATTGTAATCTATTCTCCTTTGTAATATCAAGCAATTTCTAGCCCAAAATTGTTTCAAAGAACTAAATATCTCCAAAACGGGGACCTCTAATCACCATTATTAGCCTACGAGGACCCGATGATAGGCTAAACCACCAAACTCTGATGCTTGCTAAAAAGGGGACATTATAGGGACTATCCATAGTGACACACCTCCATATGTCGATTAAGACATACTCAACTATCTAGAGATACACACAATCAAGTCTATGGATTGAAACATACTCAACTATGCATAGATGCAAATCACCAAGTTTATGGATCAATAAACTCAACTATCTACAATAATAAATCATAAATTTGCTAAGCGCCTTTGCCCCAAGAAGGGACACAAATGAAGAACTTGTGCCTCTCATGTAATGAACCATCTCTAAGCAAAAATCTAGCTTGAGATGGGAAAGATTCCTCCAACCTTTTGTATCCCCAACCTCCTCTTTGACCTACTTAGTCCTTGATAAATATATTCCTCCTCACTATCATGGTGGGGAGAGTCTTGATTATGTGTTGCAAAACCACAATCTTATGTCTCACTTTCAATGTAGCCAAAGCTTTATTTGTCTCTAACTTTGCATAAATGAGGTCTTGGTATGTTGAATACAATTCATCAAAAAATGTCTTCTTGGATTACAATAGAAGCATTTAAAAATTTGTTCTTCCTTCCTAAAATATTAAAACTTCCTCTTGACAAGAAAAGCAATTTCTGCAATAATCAAATGATTTTTATTGACTCTATTTTCTTCATCAATGAAGAAAGAAATCACAATTTACAAACTTCGACTGATTTTATTTAATATAAATATAACATTATCAAAACTTGCAAGCATTCTAACCAATAAAATTGCATTTATTGATTTTACATTAAATTGGCTTATAAAGCCTTGCTTTCGCATATGAAATTGCCTAAACTATCTTAGAGGAAAGTAATTCCCATAACTGACCAACATTATTGTATATTTCATTTCAAGATCTATTCAAGGAGGAGATGGCTGAGAGAATGGGAGAGTTCATTATCAAATTGAATAGCAGAAGATCAGCACTTCAGAAAGCAAAAATAGAAAGGTCGCATGTCCCATAGGCTATCTTTGGTGTCATAGATATTAAAAATCTTCTATTCTACTCTTATTTATTTATCTGATCTATAGTATATCTATGATTATGACTGGCCAAAAATAAGAGTTTGTTTAGGCTCAAACAAAAAATATTTTTTGGAGCAAATTACAGCATATATCTAATACCAAAGAACAAGATGTCAACAATGTAAGTGAGAAAGCAAAAGAAAGATCACATCCACTATTTAAGAAAGTAATGTGCAAGCCTCCTATTGACGCTACAATACTGGCTGCCCCAGATCCTTTCATTCCACTATTGTCTTTCCAAGAAGATGATATCCCCCCTATTTCCAATAAAGAGGCCAATTGCAAAAGGCCGTCCAAAATGAGGCAAAGGATATTGTAAATTAGTTCACTACACAATGCATTTATGCCAATAGGGTTTCTTTCAACCTTGTGAGATCACCACATCGGCAAGAAATGGTGACAATAGTTGCTAATGCACATGTTGATTATGCTAGTCCTAGGTATGATAAGGTGCACACCACTTTATTGTCCAAGGGGAAATGTTTTTCTAGAGCTATCACTGTTGGCAATCAAGGAAAATGATCCAAAATAAGAGTGTCCATTTTTTATAGATGGAAGGATTACAAAAATAGGCCATATATTAATGCCATTGCAATGTGCCTTAAGGTAGTTGATTGTGAAGGGCAAATGAAGGGTGCAAACTTCACTGCCAAAATCCTCATAGAATAAATTGATATGGTAGGCCCCAAAAATGTTGTCCAAGTCATAATAGACAATGCCAAAAATTACAAGACAACAAGTTTACTTGTGGAGCTACATATACACATTTTTTAGGCACCATGTGCCATCCACTACCATAACTTGATGATGCAAAAGATTGGGACCCAAATCAAGTAGATCAAAGAAATCTATAATAAGGTTTAGGAAATTCAAATGTTTGAGACAAATCATCACATGTCCAAGCCATCTCCAAGTTGGAGTTGTTGCAGGTTAGCTTATAAAATTTCAATATTTTATTATTTTTATTTTTTATTTATTTTAAGTTTCTTTAAAATAAATTATAATAGTTTTAATAATATGATATATCACCTAATTTTTAATTTTTTAATTTGTTCTATTTTTTTATGCCATCATAGATTGCTATGTAGGCAGCCATGTTAATAAATAATTATATTGTAATCGACCGTACTAATTAAATAAATGTTGTAGTCGGTCGTACTGGGAATAGATAATAATGGAATAAATAAATAATGTTTTGTCCGGGTTTAGCACTCAGGACTACTTAGCACTCGGGTCAGTTAGCACTTAGGTTAGTTAGCACTCGAGACTAGTTAGCACTCGGGATTAGTTAGCACTCGGGATTAGTTGGTACTTGTCAGTTGTCAACGGTTGGTGCTCTCAACCGACGCCGGTTAACTATTTATGTTGTTGTATGGTTCGTAGTCAGGAAAGTGTGTTGATATGATAATGTAATACTGCAAGTACATGAATAAAGACTGCAATGCTTCATATACATTTGTTCTATTCTGTGAATGCTTTTACATACTCAATGACATAGTGTTTCTAGTTTACTTCTATAGTGTATTGAAATACCATTACTGGAGTAAACATTTGGCGCCGTTGCCTGAGCGGACTAGGGCATCACTCGTCATGGTAGCGTAATGGGTCAACTGGCGGAAGAACCTGTAAATGCTAATGAGGAACAAGAAGACCTATTGACTGAAGATTTTATCAACCTGTGGAAGATATCTTTACGAGATCACTTACGTAGGGAATCCCACATACGGGAGATCCCTGAGGAAGTTATCTGGGATAGGTTGGAAGTGAATGACGAGGTGAAGCGCCTCCTGAATCGTATGACCAGATTACTGGCCCGTCATTCCATTATTCTGCAAGATCTCCGAGAAGAAGAGGATCGGGAATGCCGAAGGCAGCAAATACTACAGCGCTACGAAGAACGAATTAAACGAGAAGAAGAAGAACGAGACACAAGCCGGAGATGTACATCCGGTAGCCAACAATGATCGCCTGAACATATTTTAAATGCCCGTACGGCTGAACAAAGACAAGAATCGAGTACCTGACGGGCACGGGACTCCGGAAGAGCAAGTTCGGCGATCACTCAGGCTGCAAGAACAAGAAAACCGGTGAAGAAGACTGAAGCAAGTCGGTAAGGAATTGGATGAGGATTTAATTGAAATAAATCAGAGCATTAAAAGAACATATGAAAATCTGACAAGAATAGACACATCCATTGGACGAGCGCACCAAAGTTTGACAGAAGGAAGGGACGGAAAACCCTTCGGCACCCCGTATATAGGAAGATATGATCTTGATGAGAATGAAGATGAATTAAGTAGTAGCATCAGACGTTTTCAGGAGTTGTCCTTATTAGACGACAACGAACGGCTAACGAGTGGAAGATCTGAGCCCACTACCCCAAGGCGGAGAGAGTACGAAGGAACCCCAGGAGACTCAAGGTGTCAAGGACGCGAAGGAAGACATGGGAGTGACTCGTATGTGGCCGAGAGTGCAAGTGACGCACCGGAACGTAGCGGGGAAACCAGTCTACTCGGGTCCAACACACAAGGAGGACAGCGGGGAAAGATGGCTCATCCGGATCGGCAAAAGCTGCCGAAGTTCATGGGGAATGGGTCAGAAGATCCAGTACGACACTGTAAGACATGTGAAATTATTTGGATAACCAACGGACAGGATGATCCCGACCAGTGGCTGAAAGCATTTCCAGCGACACTCAGAGAGAGTGCCATTGATTGGTACTCTGAATTAGATCAAGCACACAAAGCTACATGGAGATTATTGAAGAAAGCATTTCAAGAGGAGTTCAAACTCCTGCGGGATGATAGCGAGATTGTTGCAGAGATATACAATACCAAGCAAGGAAAGCACGAGAGTGTGCGGACTTACAACCGAAGACTCAAAGATTTCCTGGGGAAATTGGAGGCACAACTGGCCGATGGGTTGAAGAAAAGATGGTTCATCGAGGGCTTGCTTTCGTCATTAAGAAAGAAAATGAAAGTCGTACCTCCTTTGTCGTACGTCGAAGCATACAATCGGGCAATGGACATATAAAGTGAAAATAAAACATCCTCCCGAGGGAAAAAGAAGACAGACGACGAGGAGAGTACGGACGACAGCGACGGTGAATCCAAGACTGTACACGCACTCAGGAAAGATATGATGTGAATGATGAAAGAATTGAAGGCCGACAAGGAGAGTACGAGAGAAGCCAGAGAACTATGGTGTACGAACTGCAATGCGGAAGGTCACACGAAGGCAAACTGTCCCAAGAACTTATTCTGCGATATTTGCCAAGTGATGGGACATTCCGTCAAGGAATGCCCATACAACTTAAAAACCAAAAGTGCACAAGTACTCTTCACTCATGGAGAGCCGTCAACACCGCCGAACACACCACCAAAGCCCCAGTACAATAGCAATGCATCCCCTGGAGGTTACCGGAGCAACAAAAGTCCGAGAAACATGATACAGTACGATGCAAAAGGAAGGCCCATGATCCAATGCAGGAAGTGCAACGAATGGGGCCACTTTGCCAGGGACTGCCAGAACGGTCAAGGTTCCGGAGGGAGATTGTGTAAGTGGTGTGGACCAGGCGATCATGAAGATAACAAATGCCCTAAGCAAAAGGGTATCCACATGCTAGAAGTAGAAGAACAAGAGGTACTGGCGATCACCAGAGCACAAGCAAAAAAGGCCACTTACCCAAATCCATGTACGAAGAAACAAAGGATGAAGGAAGCAAAAACTAAAGTGGAACTGGCGATGGCGAAAGAAAACAAAGTACCTCTAGAGAAGCCTGGAACCTCTCAGCAGTCAGAGGCGGAAACCAACATCATACGGCAGGTACTGCAGACCACCATACCAATAAAAGTAACTGACCTTCTACAGACTATGCTGCAGTTGGGACTGGCGATCACAAACGTCGTCGGGGATGGCAAGCAACCGCAATTGGAGGAACGAAGGCAAGAATTGATACCAGAACTGCCACCGTATGGTGAACAAACAATCGAGCCAGTATTGCTCACAGCGAACATTGGAAAGATGCCAGCGGTCGTGCATATGGAGATCAGAGGGAATATCTTGACACATACTATCGTCAACGGAGGATCGGGAGTCAACGTACTACCCGAAGACACATGGAAGAGTCTCAAAACTGGACGATACGCCAGTCCACAAGTTGGAACAGGTACGAGATGAAAAAATTGTGGAGTTAAAAAATGAAAAGTATGAAAAAATTAAAAATTAAAAAAAAAAGAAAAGAGATGAAGAGAGAAAAAAGAGATAAAGAAAGGAAAATGGAAAAGAAGAGAGAGGGGATGAGAGAGAAAATGAACAACATAAGAAAAAATTAAAAATTATCAAAGGAGTGAAATGGGGAAAAATAGAGAGAATTAAAAAATTGAAGGGGACAAATAAAAGAAATTTGAAGGGAGACAAAGGTGAGTTATATAAAAAAGTACGAAGCAATATTCTCATCAAGCATATAGTACACCGTATGGTCAAGCTCAGGACGGCAAAGGCGAAAGGAGAGAGATTCGACAAGACTTCACCGGCCAAATCAGTCGCACAAAGGAACGAAGGACAAAGCAAAGGGAAGAAGCCCATACGCCCATCACAGGAGGCACCTCCGTACGATGTACGGACAAGGAAGAACTCAAAAGGAAATCACATACAACACACCAATCAAAGCCACGTACGGATCGCTGGAGGAGAAGAGGTTGTACGATGGAAAAAAGAAAATAGTGTAAGGAGCTTGGAAGGGAACCTCGTACGGGCCAGAAGAAATCCGTACACTAGGAGACAAGCCGTACGAGTGCTAGAGGAGGAGGTCGTACGGTATCAACAGAAACACACAGTACGTTGTCATGTGAAAAGAAAATTAAGATTGAAAGTGCCAAGTCGACAAGGAAGGGCCACGCCAACAATCAAACCCCTCATTGACAAGGCCGTATGCACAAAGCAGAAGTCCGTACGCGTAAGGGAAAGCGAGGCCGTACATAGTAGGAAGAAGAAATCCGTACGATGGGAGGAGAAGAAGGCCGTACGGCGGAGTGATGAGAATAAATCCGTACGCTGGAAAGAAACAGTCGTACAGTGGATAGATAAGAAGAGGGTCGTACGGTGGCAAATTACAAGAATTCCAAAGTACGTATGGCAGAACTTGAAGAGGGTCGTACGCAGGTGCTATTTGAAGGTTGTACAACTAAGTAAAAGCAAAAGGAAAAACTCTATACGCCCAAATCAGAAGGAGACCGTACGCAGCAGAACAAGAAGCACTGTACCAAACCAGAAAGAACGGCATAAGGAGGTCGTACGGATCAAGGAGAAAGTCGTACGTACCAAACAAAAAAAGACTGTACCAAGCATCAAAGTTTGTAAAAGGCAGGCCGTACCAAGCATCAACCTGGAGAAAGTAAAGTCTAAGAAAAACAATGCAAAATCTGTATTTTTCGGCTTCGTCAGCACTATTCGGAACCTCTAGAAAAATCATGAAAATAAGGCACATAATGCAGTTTCGAGTGGTTCCAGAAGTGTTAAATTGGTCTTGGCGGCGGGGGTGCTGCCCCTCGACCCCGCTGGGGGAGCTGCCCCTAGACCCCCGCATGGGGCGCTGCCCCTTGACCCCACTGGGAGCGCTGCCCCCAGACCCCCGCAAGGGGCGCTGCCCCTTGACCCCGCTGGGGGCGTTGCCCCCAGACCCCCATCAAATTTATTGGAATTTCCAATTTGCAGTGCAACCAGCGATCACAGTACAGTTACAAGAGCAGTTGGCAGCCGAGCAAACAAGAGTGGCAGCTCTTGAGGAGAAGTTGATAGAGAAGGATACCTAGGTGGCCGATGCACGACGACTTTCAACACAGAGGGAGAATCAATTACAAGAAAACTACGAGGAGTTGGCACTTTTTGTTTTCAGTCGTCTGGAAGACGACTACTTTGTAGGGGGGGATGATGTAGACAGCCATGTTAATAAATAATTATATTGTAATCAACCGTACTAATTAAATAAATGTTGTAGTCGGTCGTACTGGGAATAGATAATAATGGAATAAATAAATAATGTTTTGTCCGGGTTTAGCACTCGGGACTAGTTAGCACTCGGGTCAGTTAGCACTCGGGACTAGTTAGCACTCGGGTCAGTTAGCACTCGGGTTAGTTAGCACTCGGGATTAGTTAGCACTCGGGATTAGTTGGTACTTGTCAGTTGTCAACGGACGCCGGTTAACTATTTATGTTGCTGTATGGTTCGTAGTCGAGGAAGTGTGTTGATATGATAATGTAATACTGCAAGTACATGAATAAAGACTGCAATGCTTCATATACATTTGTTCTGTTCTGTGAATGCTTTTACATACTCAATGACATAGTGTTTCTAGTTTACTTCTATAGTGTATTGAAATACCATTATTGGAGTAAACATGTTGAACCTCAATTCGCATCACATACAATCATTTTAAGACAACTTGTGAAGGTATAAGGGACATTGAGGGCCATGAACGTCAACAATCTTTGGAGCATATGGAAGCAAGCAAATACAAAAATAGCCCAAAAGGCCAAAGCATTGATTCTTGCATGATGATTGATGGGCTTAGGTAGATTAAATTTTGAATTTCACTAAGCACATCACTAGTATGATTAAGTTTGCTAATATGTATCAACCATGTTGGGTGAAATTTATGATAGCATTGAACCCATAATTGAAAGATCAAGAACCATTATAGAAGCCAATGAGAATGATTGCATGGAGGTGGTTTTCAAAAAGAGTAATGAATCATTGTTGAGCATTGGAACAAGATGATAACACCCTTGCATCTCTTATCATTTGTTTTATCCCAAAAATATTATAGCACAGAGATACTTTCCTTGTCAAGGAGGGTGGCATGGCACATATAGAGATCAATATGTTGTTGATGGCTACAAGGCCACATTTAGAAGAATATTCCTGGATCCAAATGTACATAGCATTGTCTTGGATGAGTTTGGCCACTTTATATCTTCAAGGAATCATGATATTTGTACTTATTCAAACAAGTACAAAAAGGATGCTCATAAATGGTAGTACATTTGTGGCCAAGGCTCTATTTACCTACAGTCTCATGCAATAAAAATTCTGAAGTATGAATATTCTTTTTTTAACTCCCTTACTTTCCTTTCACTACTATATATCTTGTTTTATAATTGTAAATGTTGCATTGACTTTGGATGCAATTTCAACAAGTTGCAAGTTCTTTGACTAGGCAGAATTGGAGCACATTCTTCTTTATCCACTCAATTAAGCACAATCAATGGGTTGCATTCTTGTAACTCCATTGTGTTGTTGAATTTACATTTTCATGGTACACCTATTATTATTATTTAAATTGTTTCAATACCATTGTGCGAAGGACAGTGTTTTAAGTACCTTCCTCTTCTATAATCGTTGTTGGTTACACTCTCTAGTCCCATTGACTCATTTGATCTTTCATGGACATCAATATAACTGTGATTTATTTCATCTCTGACAATTTTCTTTGCAAGCTTAGCATCAAAAACCTAGGAAAGCCAGATTCAGCAGGTCCAAGAATTTTCTTGGAGAAATTCCACAATGTAGATGGATTTCCTGTCATCTTCAACAGTGGTCAATGATTCTACACACTCTCCTTTATCTAAAGTCACTTTCCACTATTGACAAAGACTAAGGATTTGTTTGTTGCATCTTGTGAGAACTATATTCTAATCATTATTATCATGTATTCTATCTCCCTTTTCTATAATCTTTGTCAATTACACTTTCTAGTCCCATTGACTCATTTGATCTCTCATAGACTGTCATGTCCCCAAATTGGAGATATTAAATTAATTATTTATAAAGTTATTTCAATAAAGTAAAACTAAAAGATGACTTTATATTTAATTAATTTAATAAAGTGACTAAATAAAATAATATATTATAAAATCACTTAAGTAATAAAATAATAATTAATATTATATTTTAGAAGCTTCTTGGAAGTCTTGGAGAAATCTTTGTAAGGAGCTATTGGTTTAGCATTTGGGCATGCTTGACTTGAACCTCATTTCTCATTACCAATTTGGTAAGAAGCTGAATGCTTTGCTTGCTCGAGGGTTTGAAGACTCTAGAGTACCAAATTCGGTTGTGAAAGATCAACTCTAGCTGGAAATGCTGAAGAATCCATCCAAGGTTTCTACAGGTGCTTAATTGTAGAATAAACAAAAGGGGTTTCTGAATCATTGCAATAGCTGATTTATTACTACAAGGAATTGTCTTGTGCAATAGCTGAGGTATTATTGCACTTTGATTTTGGGTACAATAGCTAATTTATTATGTAAAGTGCCTTGCCAAATTTGATATAAAAACTCTGATTTTCTGCCTTAGGAATTTTGACAAACACTTTGCTTGCAACCTCAAACTTGTTGGTAATTGGTTTCAGTTTGTTTGTTTTGTCTTGAATTGGTGCCAATGATGTTTTAGATGCTTGAGAATGAATGCAAAGATGACTAATCAAGTAACTAGGATGAAATGCAACTCTTTTTGTATTTTTCAAATGCATATACATGAGATTTTAATGCAAAATGCACATCTACAACCAAGAGACATTTTCACAAACACTTGACATGAAACGAGTTCAATGAAATGCAAGTACATATAAAGGACATTTTGTCAAATAGATTGCAGCCAAACTCCTTATATCACCACTATGATATTGTAATAGAATGAAAGAGTTTAAAATCTGATCATGAAATGCAATCAGACCTAGAGCATACAAATTGCAACTATTTCCTTCACATGAACTATGATTGTAACTATAATACAATTCGGCTGTGTATATAACAGTATTACAAGTGCAATTTCAATGATTTATTTTGACTGTAATTACAATGCTCATATGTTGATTAAATCAGCCATTGATCTCTAAATGAAACTATGATCCTAAATGCATTACAATACTAAAATGAAGGAACCTAGAATGAATGACTGCCAAAAAGAAATGAGTCGAATCTTTTTGAAGATGATGCCTTTAGCTTCCAAAATGCTGCGCCATGCTTCCATTGAGTCCAACGACCTCCTAGCAATTTTCCTAGATTTTTAACTGCTCCTCTTCACAAAATTGCACCCCAAGCTTGTGTGCCCAGCCTAAGAGAAAGCCACGATTTATGCAGACCAGCTAGAGTAAAATTGAACCTCATGAAAATTCACCTTCTCAATGCAAATTCATCTTTCCTATAAGACTGCAAAAGCTCCACCAAAGCTGACTTGAAACTTCCTTGAATCGAAATTCTTCAATCATCAAAATTTGGCCAATGGCCACAAAATTTTGCTCCAATGTGAAAGACTGAAATATCCTCCACTCTTATCCAACTAGGGTTGATAGTGCACAACCAAAATTGGTACCGTAGAGTCTTCAAACCCTCAAGCAAGCCATCAAACATTCAAGCTCTCCAATAAAAGTATGTGAATGTGCAACTCAAGATATCTCAAATGCCCTCCAAAAGCTCCTTTTAAAGAAATTACAATCACCTCCAAGAAGCTTCTAGAATAAAATATTATTTTATTGACTTAAGTGACCTTTTGATATTATTTAATTTTTAGTCACTTTATTAAATTAATTAAATATAAAGTCATCTTATGATATTTTATTTTTTGAGATAACTTTACAAATAATGAATTTAATAATTTATTCACTTATTTCTCCTTTTAGCCTTCGGGAATAAATAAAGGCTAAAATAATATCCAAGTGGCCATCAAGAAGGGGACATTACATATTATTGCATCATCATTTCACTTGCAACAGCTGATGTATTGTTGCAGTCATTATTTCATTTAATAGTTGTAGTACTTGTTGTATTGTTGCAATTACACTTGAGGAGAAGGTTTCAATTTATTTCCAAATTTAATGGTCTTCAGACCAAATTTGGAAAGCAAGAAAATATTTCATTTCAAAGAAAAGAATTTCAAATTTGGTGGAAATCGATTGGAGAAAAATATTGAAGAATTTGGTTCTTGCAGCCTACAGATTTATTTTCTGATATAAAGAAACATTCGATTCTCTGATTGGAGGACACCAAAAGATTCGAATTTATTTTCAGTCAAAGGGGTTCGATTTTAATATAGTGTGATCATTGACATTGTCCAAGTCGATTCTCTGTATTGGAGTCAATTGCATAAATCATGGCTCTTCCAGACTTTAGTTTGCAGCATATTGATGTTAGTTGGGGTGCTTGGAATTATTGGAAGGAATCATAGCATCATGAATTTATTGAAGAGTATATAATATATACATTCAGCAATCACTAAAACACAAGGCAGAAACAGACAAAAAGATAAAAGCAATTCGATCAGGTCCTGTTTGCTTTCTAATTGAGCCGATATCAAAGCAATCTGAGTTTGTAAAAAGACAATGCATAGCTGGGAGCTCATGTCAGCCACTTCATCGTCTTAATTGCCAAATCATCACACAATAGGCAAAGTGGCTTGATAAGAATAATCGGACTCTTATAATTAAAGTCAAAGCTCAATGTAGCAAACACAAAAATTAAAGGACCACTGCTCAGTTCAATTGGAGACACCATCTTATGCTAGAGAAGTTCATATCGAACCATTAAAGCTCATATCCTTGTGCGATTCTTGCTGGGAGGAATTTGTGATTTGCCTGGAAACTCAAGTGCAACATTTTGGGTCAAGATAGTTCATTGGGTGAAGAAGTACGATTGTCTTAGTGTGGCTCGAATCAATTTCATTCACCTTGGCGCCTGCTTCAAGTTCCATGTTCATTTTGTATTTAAGATCTGCATTTGCACTTTCAATCATTATAAAATTGTTGGCTTCATGAATGTAGTGTTGTCATAGCAGCAACAGTTGCATTGTAATGTGTTAGTGAAATTGTCAAGGGTGAGTTCATTAGCTTCTTGTTACCATTATATTGTCTCTTGACCATTATAGATCAGTTGCCATCATCTCTAATAATATTGTAATCTGCTTAAGTCCATATCTGCAATATAAGGAGTTTGGAATATCATGACAACTGTTTGTCCAAATGCCTCATTACTGTAGCTGCATATTTACTTAAGCTTTCAGTCAACATATCTTTAGGAAAGTCAATAGATTACTTTTCATTGCATTTATAATTATTTGGCACATCTTGTAAGGTTGTTACATGCATCATAACATCTTTCAAAAGGGGAAACAAATCAGAAACTTTTAACAGCTGAAAGAGAGGATGCTTGGCAACTGTTTGACAAAATGTCCAAGAACTGAAAGTGAAAATTTACATCAAAATTATCAAGGGACATTACAGTGGTATCAAAGCTAAGAATTTTGCCAGCCTATTGGGTAGTTTGGTTTTGTTTCAGCTGATCAGAACATATCAGAAATTTCAGTTTATAAGCATGGACTCAATGAGTGACATAGAGTTTGGAGAGAAACTTTTTATGGCAAGAGATAAACTTAATCATGTGTTTCTAATCAAACGTGCTCTTCTCGGTTCATTGGAGGAAGTAGTAAATTGCTTGCATTTGGTGGAGCAGCCACCTTCTCAGATAATTCAAGCAGGTATGATTCCGATATTGATCTCTTTGGAGGAAGACATGTTATTGAGACACAAAGATAAGGATGTAAGACTTGTTGTGGCCCATTGCCTAAGTGAAATTATGAGGATTACAGCTCCTAAAGTTCCTTTTGACAATGACAAAATGAGGCAGGTTATGCAGTTGATGGTTGAAAGCTTTCAGGGGATACGTGACATCAAAAGCCCTACTTTCAATAAGAGGGTTAAGATTCTAGAAACAATGGCAAAGCTACGGTCATGTGTTATCATGTTTGATCATGATGGTTTTATCCTCCAGTTATTCGATTGCTTCATATCAGGAATCAGGAAACGTCACTCAGACAGTGTGAAGACAAGTATGTTCACTATCTTGTCCATGATCCTTGATGAAGATGAGGATGTTTGCAAACAGTTGCAATCTGATTTATTAGTCATTTGGAGAAGAGAACAACATGTCTCATCCGCAGCATATGATCTCACAAGAAGATTAGTTGAGTGGAAAATTGAGAAGTTCAAGGAACAACTAACTACAAAAGAGTTAATCTCATTTGGCCTACAAGTTCCATCTTCTCTACTTGAAGAAAACATGACATCATCCAGTGGAGCAATGAAGTTGGATGAGTACAACAAGCAGCATGAGCCCTCTAGTGTTGAGACACTCGATAAGGGCATTGATGATGATTTTACAAGTGGAAGTAGTGCTGACCTAATTCCAAATCAAAATGAATGTATGCAGGACTTGGCAAAAGAAGATAGTTGGGTGACTCAGGGACTTCATGAACAATCAGATGCTTATTCATGTGACGGAGAAGCTAATCATACACCCCATAGTCCGCACGGTTGAAGGAACCAGTTGAAGGTGAAA
Organism: Sequoia sempervirens; assembly: GCA_007258455.2. NCBI lineage: Eukaryota > Viridiplantae > Streptophyta > Pinopsida > Cupressales > Cupressaceae > Sequoia > Sequoia sempervirens. The sequence continues at coordinate 71,491 of VDFB02024014.1, forward strand.
GAAGATAAGATTCTAGCAGCCTTGTCTCATCACAACAAAATGCACAAGCTAATTGAAAATCACCTTTGGATAGCTCAGTTAGAGGGAAGACAAAAAGGAGTTGGTGCA
>VDFB02024015.1:0-57106 GCA_007258455.2 Sequoia sempervirens
TTAAAATAAAGGTCTTTGAAAAAATGTAAAACCTCGCAATTTAAAAAATTAATAGCAATGAATATCTCTATTAGTTGTAAAATACATGTTCAATTTCCTTTGCTATTTTCATGATGTTTTTCGGAGCATATACATTGTACCTTTGCATACTAACATGATTATACAGAGGTGGTATTGATGTATGCCACCAAGCAATAAGAGAGTTTAGTTCAAGTTTGTTTTGTGAAAATCTAATGATAAATTATTTTATTTAAGTTCTTGTATTTCTAGACAATGCATTAACTGTGGAAATCTTTCATTTTTAAGAATTTGTTTGCATGAAAGTGTTGATCATGATTTTGGACAACAATTAGTAGATGTCAAAAGATTTAGGAATGTTTACTATTCTTTAAAAGATGGAAAAATAGGAAAGCATTGTGATTTAGTTACAGAAAAAGTTAGTGTGCATGCATTCATGAGTGAATTTAAGAATAAAATTGTACCAAAATATTTCATGCACTTGAACATGCTCGATGGCTTGATGGAAAATTTTGCACATGTAGAAACACATTTCCAATTGGTACTATACTTTCAATGGTTGATTTTGTGGAGAATTATACTCTCGCTCCGCAAGAGGAAATTTAATCTCAATATTATAATTCAGTGCAAGTGGCTATGTTTGTCCATATTGTTTATAGACATGCAGATGATAGCACTGAGGATGATAGAAAATTTTTGATGGAGTATCATTTTTATTTGAGTGACAATCAGTTACACTCGTCAGAGTTTGTTCAATACTGTTTTAGTATATTTTATAGAAATTTAAGAGAAAAAGGAATCCAGATGAAAGAACACCTCATATGGTTAGATAATTGTACAGGGCAGTTCAAGAATGCTCGAATGTTCTATTGGTTAAGTAGGGTTCATAAGGAACTTAATGTCCAACATATATGGAGTTTTTTTGAAGCTAGGCATGGTAAAGGAGAACATGATGGAGCTGGTGTGTGTGTCAAAATAATTCTTTCTAGAGAACAATTAAAATTTGAGGATTTAGTAAAATTTAAAGATGCACGTGAGATTGTGGATTGGTGTAATAGAAGATTATTTGCACCTGGTTCAAGTGATTACTCTACAGTTCATCAATTCTTTTGGTTGGTGGAAGAAGAGAACATTGTACCTAGAGTTCGTTGTGAGACAATCAGTGGATCTACTAAATGGCATTCATTTAGGAGTGCGACGGAAAGCACATGGACTATTTGGACAAGGGAGCTTGCATGTTTTTTCGAGTTTTGTATCTCAGGAGATTGGGAAGCATGTGAAAATACATAATGGGTTGAATAGTGGGAGCAAAGATCTTTGACACTTGCAGAAGCACATAATCAATATGAAAGAACTATTGAAGAAAATGATCAAGTGTTTGCATCTGAAGATTATGACCATGTTTCAGACCTTGTACAAGAAGGTAATTTTAATTCAATTTATTTCATTTTATTTCACTTTATTAAGTTATTTTGCAATACTAAATTATTTATATGAATATGCACAAGTTATTAAATCAAATTTTGTTGGTAGGACATGTGTATGTTGTTATTGCACCTAAGGGGAATGAAGAGAAAATAGAATATTGGTTGGCTCGTTGTGTGGAAACTAAAGATAAGTTAATAACACCTCGAGAAGATGATGATGGCTTTCATTATCCAATAGGTACGATGATCCCCTTAAGACACCCCCTTAAGCAAATTTTGATAACAAGTTTTAGATCCCCTTAAGCAATTTTTTAGAACAAGTCTTTGATCCCCTTAAGAAAATTTTGAGAACTTATTTGATGATGGTTTTTGAACATATTTTCCAATAGGATCAGTGGTGGTTGTTGGCACGTGGCTACGAAAATACCTAAGAAGAAAGAATGGTATACCTACATTCGAAGACTATGAAACACATAAAAAGATTATACATTATTCACATTTGGTGGTGGAAACAAATATAAAACTAAAGCGGTATCATGGAAGACCTTCAAAAAAAGTGTTATGGTCAATTTCTATGGAAGAGCATGAGGCAATCATAGATGCATTGCAAAAAAGAGAGGATGCAAATGGTACAATGGAATAAGTAAATATAGGTAAATATAGTTTTAGTTTTATTTTGTCCTTTTAAATACATTAAATACATGTTTCGACATTGGTCATGTTTTATTAGTTGAAATTGATTTAAATTGTCCTTTTATAAATCCTTAAGGCATAATCACAAAAAAGGATCTAGTCCATGTAGATTCAACCTAGACAAAATGGAATATTTGGTAAAAATAGGTAATTATTAGTTAAATTATATTTAAATACATGTTTTGATTACATATTGATATTGCTTGTACATTAATAGTTAAAATTGATTTATTGTCATTTTTTGTATCCTTAAGCCATAATTGCATTGATCTCATACTTTGAAACAAAAAGGAGATGATGCCTGGATTCAACCTACAAACATGTGTGGAATACTTTTAAATGCAGGTACTTGAGTTCTGTACATATAGATAGTTTTATATAAATTAAAATATGTATGTTTTGATGATTTCATTGATATTGCTTGTACCTTTTTGATATCAGGTGGTGTGAAGAACTACTACATTCTAGCCATGAGTTTGAGATGTTCTTGAGATGGCATATCCAAATTTTATAAACATTGTTTTGAGATTGCATATATGTACATACATACTTACAAAATTAAACATACTCTATGTACTTCTATGTATCAAATCAATATTCTATATATTTTGTTTGTTAAATGTGCATGTTTTCCTACTTTGAAACTTTATGTCTAATTTTATAAGCACAAAATATCATTTATACATTATTGTTAAATCAATTATATCCTTAAGACGTTGTATTATGACCCCTTAATACATCCCCTTAAAAAATTATATTATGACCCCTTAAGGCATCCCCTTAAGACCCCTTAAGACATCCCCTTTAGACGTATTATGACCCCTTAAGACGTTCTATTATGACCCCTTTAGACATCCCCTTAAGACCCCTTAAGACATCCCCTTAAGACGTTCTATTATGACCCCTTTACACATCCCCTTAAGGCCCCTTAAAACATCCCCTTAAGACGTTCTATTATGACCCCTTTAGACATCCCCTTAAGATCCCTTAAGGCATCTCCTTAAGATGTTCTATTATGACCCCTTTAGATATCCCCTAAAGACCCCTTAAAACATCCCCTTAATATGTTCTATTATGACCCCTTTAGACATCCCCTTAAGACCCCTTAAGACATCCCCTTAAGACGTATTATAACCCCTTAAGACATCCCCTTAAGACAACATTATTTTTTTTGACAACTTATAAATTAGTGTTAGATATTATTTATAGAATTTATTAATGCTTTTATTCTCTAATCTTCTATGGTATTGTTTATTTCTTAAAATTTCATCCTTTCTGGTATATAAATAGATTGTTTTTGTTTGTAAATTATGATTTATTCACTAATTATTGATTGACATGAATTGAATAAGTTCATTGAGTAATTATCATTATTTATTGAATGTACATATCATGTATATCATGTATGAAATCACTAAATTTGTAAAGTATAAATATTAAAATGTCCTATATTAATATTATGTATGAGATCACTAAATTTCATATTAATGTCTTGAATATGAACATAAAATGCATAAATGTACATGTGTAAATTAAAATTTCAAACAATAATAAATTCCATAATTTATGTAACATATTAAGTGCATGAAACCAATATATTAAGTGCATGAAATAAAGTCCAGAGTACAATGCGTGAACTAAAGTCCAAATAAGTACTTGAGCCATGAAATATAAAGTCCATAGAGTACATGAAAAACAATAAATATAGTCCATGAAATAAACAAATATAACACATAAAATTACATGTTTCTAGGTCATGTACTGTCTCTATAATCAAGAGACCTCTTCACACCATGCAGACTATGTGGATGACTTGAAACACTTTGTACAAGAGAAAGATGAAATCATATGTAAGACAATGAAAAATGATTTAATGACAATTTAATTTATAATTTATCATATTTTAATTGTAGCATATTCTGAGGTTGTGCACCAGGCTCTTCTCCAGGACTTGTATGTACATGCTCAACTACAAGATGTGTCTCATTCTATAAAAGAAAAAGGTTATGTAACAAATCTCATATTATGTATATTTCAATTTAAAATTTATAATTGCATTTAAATATAATAATTGACTTTAAATATAACAATTGACTTTAAATATAATAAAAAAATTAAATTACCATTTGATCTAGATCCTGCTCTACATGTCCTCCTAGTGGTGTAACTATGTCTGGGTCAAGGCTGAAAGTTGCACTAACAAAGTCCTACAAGATCAAAATTAAAGCATGTACAATTGAATTAGGTTAATATATATATTCAATTTTGCACATTTTACGTAGAAAGTTTTGCAAACAACCTGGAAATCAATGGCCTCACAAGTAGCTGTAACATCAAATGTTTTCCCGATGCCCATTCTTATTGTGGTATCAACCTAGACATACATGTACATAGACATTTAACGCTTATAATATTTACAAGTGTACATGCATGCGTTTCATATATCTAGTGAATTCAACATTCATAAAATTGTAACTAACAAATTTACAATATGAATGTACCTGCCCCTGATCTATGACGCCCGATAGTGGAGGAGTGCTTGACAATCCCTCAGGAGGAATCAACATGGATGTCGATTGACTCGCCTAAACCAACATAAATATTTCAAACATAAATGTGATTCAATTATAAATTTAAAACTCAAGTTAAATTTATGATTTCATATATAATTTTAAAAATTGAAATCAAAATACCCCATAAGGGTTGTCGAGTACGACCGGTGTCAATGTATGTACTCATGGAACAGATGATTACCTCATCGTTAGTGTCATTTGTACACCAAAAAAATTGATTGTTAAAATGTATTGCAAATTTTCTTTGATATATACGTCCATCAAAATTATTATAACATGAATATACATCTAGATGCATATTTATACCTGTGTCGCAGTGTCCTCAAGGTGATGGTCTGTTGTAAGAAACTCTACAAATGAATTGATGTGACTAGATGAACCACCAGAATCTCCTCGTCCACCTGAACTAGGTGTGGCCTGATTAGGTCCATAGCATACTTGATGACAACTAGTACATATATGGGGGATGGGCCTTGACACTTCTAGAGTGATACTTAGACTAGCTCCATAAAAAACTCATCCATCATCATCGTCTCTATGCTCCCCACCCACTCCCATAGAAGCATGTTGATCAAGGTCTCTTGCGAGTGTACTAAGGGAACCTAATGTTGAGACCAGAGCTCAATGATGTACAGGTGTAGGAATGGGAGGACCAGGAGCAACAACAAGGGGTTGTGCATGCACGGGGCATTGGGGATCAACCCTTTCCCCTAACCTCTATTGTGGCATGCCACCACCAACACCCTAAAATGATCTAAAATCAAAATAATTGGGCTTTTGCCCCAAAACAAACTCTACATACAGTTTTCTCAAAAAATACAATGGGCACTCCCAATTAGCATGTGGGGGACTATCAAAAATGATATACCATCAATCCCAAAAATGTGCACTCATCTACGGATGTATGCACCAACTCATGGATATTCTAGATTTTTTGGGTGGAATGGGTTGTCAAGTAATGAGGTCAAGAAAGTAGGGGGCTAGATGGGATTTTGTTATTTTAAGGTCTAATATTTGTTTGTAAGAGAGACCATCGAAATAAAATTGTCTCATTTGTTCTCTCTCTAATCGATGCCTATCAAGATCAAAATATATCATCCTAATGGCATCAACAACGTTTTACATCACAAATGAAAAAAGTCTCACATGTGGAGGAATCAATGCTTGACTCTGCATAGCATTGATTTGATTTTGTAAGGATGCAACTTGATAATTTATACATGCTCTCAAGCGAGCCTCGTCAGATGTGATAGGTGTTGGATGTTGCATATTAGGTGGAGGGGGAGGGGGAGGTGGATGTGGCTATGGTTGAGGTGGTGGATTGATGATATCATCAATGTTAAAATCATTCATGATATGAGATATAAATGTGCACCTGCATTAAATCTTACAAAATAGGATGTGCATACATATATTAAGATCATATATTTAATTGAAATAGGCTGAGCAACATATATATTAAGATCATATATTTAATTGAAATGCACATATATATACATTGATTGAACTTGAGCATGTCCATACAAAATTCAAAATTTAACATGTACATGTACATTTAAAATAAAAAATATGATGCATAATTTGCATGTGTATGGATCATTAAACTAAACTATGTACATACATACAAATTTAAAAATTTAAGAACTATATATGTAAATTTTTAATACATGGACATACATACTAAACAATAAACTTGAAACATTCACAAAAGCTCATTTTATGTCTAACACACACACACACACATATATATATATATATTACAATTTTTCAGTAGGAGAAATCATGATCTAGTAGATTGTCATAAAATATATACTATTATATATTATTCATTATAAGTTCATAAATTCCACCAAATTCATAAATCCATGTCACTAAAAATATCCATCTAGAACCAAAATCATAAATTCATGTCACCAAAAATATCCATCCAACCAAATTTATAAATTCATCACACAAAATATCCATCATTCACCAAATTCATAAATTCATAACTATTTAAGATCATTGTCTTAATTTAGAAACTATTGTGGCTCTCTACTGCATCTCTTCATTTCTTTGTGTTTTCCTTTTCAGAATCGGAAGTTCTCCTCTCCTCTAGTCATTTTCGATGCTCATCTAAGATCACATCCATATCCCTAACAGCATCAACTAGGGTTTTCATCCTAGATGCAAACATCCTCATAGGAGGTGCGACACATTCTTCATTTTGAATAATGTTGATTTGATCTTGGATGGTTCTAACATTGGCATTGATTTGTGCTTGCAAACAAGCATTTTCATTGATTTTAGGTGGTGGATGTGGGGGATTACAAGGTGGAGTGGGTGGAGGTGGAGGTGAAGGTGGTGGAGATGGATGGCATGGAGGTGGATTGTGAATATTATTGAATGGATCCATGTGATCTTTAATATATGAGTGAACCTGCATTAGATTTTTAATTTCAAGATGTAAGATACATGTTTAGGAAATACCTTTAAACAATTTAATATAAATGGCCTTAAATAATTGAATACAAATGATAAAATATGTAAGCCTCATTTATGTCTAAGGCACATGTTACTTTAATGAAAATACAATTAACTATTAATATTATATAATCTTGCATGATCTTATTATTGTTAAATTTGGTTTCCTTAGGCAGCTTTGATCACCAAATTTAAGAACTTCTTTGATCCCCTTAAGAAATGTCATATTGGGACCCCTTAAGAAATTGAATTATGATTTAGGGTGACAAGATGGCTTAAGGGGATCAACGTCTAGTGAGGTCCTAGGAGAAAATGACATGGCTCAAGTGAATAAAATTTGGTGAAGTTTCCCAAGGAAACCAAATTTCATTAAGAGCCTTTAAAGAAAAAATTATGGCTTTAGGGTTTAGGGTTTAGGGTTTAGACTTTAGAGTTTAGGGTTTAGGGTAATAGGATAGCTTAAGGGGATCTACATGTAGTAAGATCCTAGGAAAAAATTACATGGCATAAGGGAATGAAATTTGGTGGAGTTGCCTAAGGAAACCAAATTTCATTAAGAGCCTAAGAAAAAATGATGGCTTTAGGGTTTAGGGTTCAGAGTTTAGAGTTTAGGGTTTAGGGTAATAGGATAACTTAAGGTGATATATGTAGTAAGATCCTATGACACAATTACATAGCATAAGGGAATGAAATTTGGTGTATTTTCCTAAGACAACCAAATTTCACTTTAAGGTCAAGTAAGACAAAATGAATGGTTTAGTGTTTTAGGGTTTACAAAACTTAGGGTGAATTTTTGGTGCCCCTTGGAATATAATGAACTTGCAAGTTAGTGAAGAAATTTTTCTTGTGGAATAGTTGATTGAGATCTACTCTTGTTTCAACTGACCAACCTAGATCATGAAATCTCATTCATATTATAATCTTGCACGATCTTATTATTGTTAAATTTGGTTGCCTTGGGAAACTTCACCAAATTTTAAGAACTTCTTTGATCCCCTTAAGAAATCAATTTACAATTTAGGGTGATAGGATGGCTTAAGGGGATCTAGATGTCTAGTGAGGTCCAAATTTAGTCATACTGTGATCTCATTGGTTCCATCTAGCTCTAGGTCAAAAGTGTTTACCCCTCTAATAAAAAAAAGTATCATGTTAAAAATGAATCAATCTATACATATCACAAAAATAACATGCATCTATCAAAACAAGTAAAAATTTCCTCCTACATTAGAGGATATCAAAATAAATATGAAATATTTTAATAATTATACTTGTAATCACTTATTAATAAGCTATATCATACATAATTTTAATCACATAATAAAGGAATAAATATACATATGTAGAAGATACAAAAATAAAAAGAGGCTACTCACATGGATCTTGATCCTTCTAGGAAGTGCCTAGATTGGTGTATTTCATGTAAGACTCTATGTAGGTGTTGGGACCTTCAACTCTCTCCTTGTATATTTCCAACAATCCCACTCACTCCCTCTATAGAATTATTTCCTTTGTTATTATCTAGTTCTTTTAATCATCTAAATTAACCTCTTATTTATAGGAGGATAATGTGAATCCTCCTCCTCTCTCTATTGTAATAATAGCCTAGTTCCTCCAACCTATCATCATGTACCTCCTCCCTTTCCCATGTAATAGGTGTACCTTAGGTGTTAAATGGTTCCATCTTGGTCTCCTTATTGATGCATTTCTATCCTTCCACATAAATCTATATAATATCAAAATATAGGTAATTTTATGGTTATTGAATCTCTCTTAATTACTAAAGAATCTATTATGATTGAGGATGGGTGGATTATTATATAGGATCACATCTTAAAAATCCTATAGAGGTCATGCTATGTGTTTCTTAATACATATATTCCCATACAAACCTCTTTCCATGTATTATCAACTCTCCTATATAATAGACACCTTACTAGATTTAAATTTTATATGATATATACCCAAGTGTTTGCAATTGGAATTGCTATAATTATACTTTTATGGTATTCTAGATATTCATAATAGTTTTCATAAATCTACCAAATAGACCCATTCTTGACATTGAACCTACATAATTTTAGGTATGTCCAATGAAAGAAACTTTACCCATAGCACTCTTACTCGCGCTCTCCTATCTTGTGGATATAATAGAATAAAGTTTTCTTCCAATGATTTAGATCCCTAATAATCATGTCTAAATGTCATAGAGAGTGATCATCCACTCTTCATAAACTTGTAGAAACCAAAAGGTTTTATATTATGTGTTCAAATAAGTGAAAACATTACAAAAAGCTCTACTGAATAGTGACAACATAGGGTTTTTTAAGGCAACCAAATTTCATTTTAAGGTCCTAAGACAAAATTCAAATGCTTTAGTGTTGAGGGTTTAGATTTTACAGTTCAGGGTCTAGGGTTTAGAAAACTTAGGGTTAAGTTTGGGTGGCCCTTGGAATAATTTAGACTTGCAAGTTATTGCCAATTGGAATTGATTGTATGTGCTTGGATTTACGAATTTGCTAACTAAATTTGCAAACAAACATTGATAAACTTTATGAATTTTAGCAGATTCTTCAACATATTGTTTTCTAATCTAATTATAATTTAAAATTGAAACTAAAGTTTAACATATCATTTTTTCCATACAATGCAAGTAAAATTTAAAACATTTAAGCAATGCAAATGTTTTTCTTTTAGCTCAAAATTACCTAGTTTTCAAAATCAAAATGATTTGTTTGATTTCAATTTAGGGTTTTAACAAAAAAAAATTGTTCCAATTCAATTTAGGGTTTCAATTTCTAAGCAATTAGGGTTTTTAATGCATTTTTTGTTTCAGTTCAAACTAGGGTTTTCAAATTCATTTTTTCATTTGATTTGAATTCGGGTTTCAAAAAGCTTGATTAGGGTTTCTAAATGCAATTTTTATTTCATTTCAATTTCTAGGGTTTTGAAATGCAATTTTTTTGTTTAGTTTCAATTACAGTTTTCAAATTTATTTATTTTTGGTTTAATCAAACAATTTAGGTTTCAAAAGTTAAATTTTGTTTGTAAAACACAATTCAAGGTTCATTTTTTCATTTCTATTAAAAAATCTTTAGGTTTCACTGCATTTTTTCATCTATTTTTACAATTACTCATTTCTACTATAACTGGGAAAAAAATGCTCAAAACATGAAATAATTTATTTTTTAAAATGCTAAATTCACTTATTTTCTTCACAATTTCAATAAAAAATGGAAAAATGCAAAAAAAAGGGGTATGGGCGGGTACCTAGAGCTATTTGTGGGGGTCATTGTCACCTGTACTCAAGATCCCATTCGCTGCAAAATGAAATCTATTTTTTTTTTTAAATAAATAGCATTATAAAATCGGATCCTGATTTCTACAAAACGGGATCCCGATTTCTACAAAATGGGATTTTGATTTCTACAAAACGGTTATAAATCGGGATCTCGTTTCGTAGTAATCAGGATCTCGTTCCTTCTCGGTTGGTTCAAGATCCTATAGGAAACAGGATCCCGATTTTTAAAAAGAGGGATCTCGTTTTGTATTTAGGCTCGGGATCCCAAAGCTAAACGGGATCCTGATTTTTAAAAATCAGGATCCCATTTATTAAAATCGGGATCCCATTTTTGCAAAGCCAATTTCAATTTTTTGGCTAAAGAAAAAACTTCCACGTTTCGTGGACCCAACTTTGTGCACTTACCCTTTATCATTTTTTATCTAGTTAAGTATTTCATCTTTTTTTTAGGGAAGTTTTGTGTAAGAATGTTGTCCCCCTTAGCCTCTAGATCCTTCCCATGTTGTCAATTCATTTTCAAGTTTCATACACCAAGTTGTATGGCATCTCCTTGCTCTAGGAAGTGTTTTGTTTCTTATAAGTGACCCATCATCATTCTAGTTGATGGAGGTTTGTACCTCCTAATTAGGAAACCTCTTGTTAAGGTTGGCCCTTGTGTTTAGATGTTGGATAAGGCTATAGTTGAGTGGATTGGAGGTGTTCATGTTTCCTCATCCTACTCCTTGTTTTAGAAACTAGTGGTTGCATCAACTAGTCGAGTGGTGTTAACTCCTAGCCATTCCACCATCTATGTGGCTTTTCATGGGTGTTGTAAGAGTTGTTAAGTGTGTCTTGGTTTGGGTTGGAGATTGATGATTCTATCATCCTACCCTTCTATCATTTTTTGAGAGAACATGATCATGGAATAGTTTCTAATCATCATTTCTAGGTTTCATCTCCCCTCTCATAGGTCCATTGTGGTATTTTTATCTTGAGATTGTTAAGTCTTATGTTTGTACCACCTTTCTTTTGTAATGGTGAGTTTTTTCTTATTGTTATTGTCCTTATGTTATTGTGTTTCACATGAAACTTGAGTGCACATTATTTTGCAAGTACAAAATTTTATTGTTGTATTTTTCATAGTTATTGTGTTTGTTTCAAAAAAATTGCATATCAACTTGGGGCATTACAATGTTTCATACTAGATTGAAACACATAGAGCTTCAACATCATTTCATTTGAGATTTAGTTTAAGATGGGTGAGTAGTTTTATCTTAATTTGAGAGACTAATAATATCTTCTCCAAAGCTCTTCTCAAAGTTATTTTTGTAGCTTTGAGACATCAGTTAAGAGTCACTTGTATTGAATGTGAAGGAGGAGATTGAAAGTGTTGTTGAAAACAAGGTGGAATTAAGCTGCAATATTAACTTATATATGTGTATTCAAATCTGAAAATAAGATTAAAAATATGATTTAATGTATGCGATTTCACATTCATCATAATAAAAAAATCAACAAACAAATATGACATCATGTTATGTGGAGAAACCCTTTCAGGGAAAAACTTCGCACAAAAAAAAAGAGGGAAAGTATATTATTTATCTTAAAAAGAGAAATACACCACAATACACTTCCTTGTTGTTCTCCTATAACCTATATGCTTCCATGCACTTGCAAATAACACAAGATTCTACTACCATCTCAAGGCTCCAATTTATAGAACTCGTCGAAGGAAAAACCACAGTTGTAAATAAAAAAAAGAGGTGTTGAAACCACTTGAAAACAAACCCACACCCCATTATTAGAAAACCAAGAGTCATGTGATTATAAATTAAAATGTGCAAAAGGCTTCAATATGAGTGACTAACCCATAACCCTTTCAACTTCTAACATTCAGGATGCTCTAGTGACTATTTAGCTTCCAAGTGACACACCAACGGACACTTGTTTCCCTCCAAACTTGGCTCCCCACTTGATAGAGTATTTTTTCCTCTAGTGATGTGTAACCTAAGAGAGATTATTTTGTCATATTCCCAATGTGAACGCCTAAGAGAGAGTATTTTGTCCTCTAGTAATGTGTAACCTCCAGCAACATTAATTTCCCTCTTGAAAATGCAATTACAATATGTCAAAATAAATACATTTCTCAAATGTCCCCTAGGACTCTTTCCAAGAAACATGGAGATAAATAAATGACATAGGTTTTCAAGGAAAATATCACCTAAGCTAACAAGTGTGCATGATCAATGAGTCAATTTTTGCCTATTAAATTACAAACTTCATTTTTCTTTTTTTATACATGTTTAATATTTCTACTTTTGCTAGTGAATCGCCCATCTAATGAATTATAATTAATATATTAAATGTACACGATAAATACATGAAATAAGCATGCAAACAAATTTCTACTATTTTTCAATCCTCTTATTTTTTATTTTTTTTCATTTTTAATAAATTGACATGTAATGGTTGCAACATATAATACTATACAATATTATATATTAATCTAATAAAAATAATTATTTTGTAATGATTAATTTAAAATTGAATATTAATATCAATAAAATAATTTTATTTACATTTTTTCTTTTAATTTTTTGATTCAATATAGTATAAGATTTAAATGTTCATCTTATTTTTAATTTCTTTCAAAATTCTCTTGTATTTCTTTCCATAAATCTAGGTTATTTTTTATTATATTAGCGGGGAAAGGGCTTGATCCCATACAATAGAAAAGCAGAGCTAAAATAGTATCAAAGATGGTCTACGTTGTTTCTTCTTATCCTATGATTCAATTTCTAACCAAATACAATAGCCTCCTTCCTCTTTTCATTTAAATATAATGTTGTATAATATTTGTCTATCTTAATTTTTAATGTACTATTCACAATTAGAATAATTATGTAGGTATTTTAACTTTTATAAAACATTGTGTGAACCAATGAGTTCATGCACTTGCTAATTATGTATCTTCAAGTTGTTTGTTGATTCTTAGAAATAGTAAGTGAAAAATATTTATAGTTAAAAAAACTTTTAAAACTAATTTAACCTAAATATAAAAAAATCAAAAAAGTAATTTAAAAGCTTAAATATTCTAAAAAATTGTGTAAATGTACATTTTTATTTATAAAATAATTATGTGTGTAACCCTACAATGACAGCATGCCTATAGCACTCCAACTCATCCATGAAAGAAAAATATAACAAAGTTGTGTGAGAGATATAACCTACAATGACAACACACCTATAACACCCCAACACATCCTTAAAAGAAAACAAAATAAAAAGGACAATACAATTGTAAATTCAATAACTATATATATAATAAAAAATATATAGTCATAATTAAGCTGAGAGGCTTCCTACAATCATATAATGAATTGCAAAACCTGATGATGCAGGAGCATCGACTATCCTTTTGAATTATGTTTTTAGTTTAGTCTTATCTGGGTGAATGTAGTTCCTGTCGCAAATTGGTAAGCTTGTCGTCGACGGAAGGAAAGGGATAATCAACGATTAATGACCAATTACAAGAAACAATTACAAATAGTTGGAAATGTTCAAGATGGTCCAAAAATGGATCGATGACAGTTGGAAAAAGAGGTGGAAATAGTTTAATTTCAGTTATGAACACTATAAAAAAGTTTTGAGGCAACAAGAAATGAAAGGTCAGGGAGATGACAAGGCCGAACTGAGGAAGGCCATTTGTTGTGAAAATAAAAGATGGAGTGGCCAGAATATTTCGAGGAGGCTGATAGGAAGACAAGGCTGATTGGAAAAGAGGTTGAGAAATGAAATATGAGGGCCAACTGGTAGAGAGAAGAGAGATCAATAGAAGAGAGGGATTGAGTGATAGCGAAAAGGAAGCATATGGTTGAGGAAAGGGAAATGCATCAATGGTAGGAAGCAGAGAAGAGTGAAGTGACAGAGTAAGAAAAGATGGATGGAACATAGATAAAGAAGGAATGTAGGATGGAGAGGAAGGATGGACCAATTAGCAATAAGAGGTATGCATGACTAGTCACAGTATGTGTGGAAAGAAAAAGAGAATATTGGACGTAGTTCCTGGAAAAAAATACAAAGAGGGTCACATAGTATACAAAAGAGAATTCAAAATAGTAGGTTAGCAGAATGAAGTTGAGAATCAGGAAAGAAGAGAGGATAATAGTTAAACATTAAGGGAAGCAAAGAAGATGAGTAAAGATGAGGATGAAGAATAGAGGCAAGGAGGCATCAAAAAAATCAGGCCTGGAATGTTAAAGTTTATTATTTTCTTGTAACTAGTAGTTCATGTATTTCAAGAAGAGAACAAGATATCGAATGCTCATTGTGAGTTCATGTTGATTGGTTGTTATATCAATGTCATGTGGATTATATAGTTAATTTCTATAATTCTAGTTCATGGTTAAATTTTTATCTTTGAATTATTGTTGTATGTCATGAGCAAGATAACTATTTCCTATTCATGTCACAAATGTGACAAGAAGACTGTGCGAGTGAATGGTGTTATTCGTAGTTTGGAAAACATGTGCAAGATTGTAAACCTGGAGCCTATGTGGTAGACAGGGGTGTGCCATCATTTGGTATCAGAGCCCAAAAGATCTAGGCAGGGGTAGTTATTTGTGTTTAATATTTGATTGTTCATACACAAGGTGATGCAGAATGATAGAATAAAAGAGGTAAATTTGGGTCCAAAATATTTGGGCGAAGGAATTTATTTCATTATATTGTTTATATGATCTTGTTCAAAAGAAGTTTTGTGTTGCAGATTGATAGAGAAATGACAACGGGAGCCTACGTGAGTTATTTTAAAGGAAATAGGTGAAGAAAGGAAGAGTAAGATGCAGAAGCATTCTGGAAAAGAAAGTCTTGAGAAGAGAGACTAGACGAAAGAAAAGAAAAAAAAAGCAAGATGCAGATTTTGACATAGCAATGGCAGAATTAAGGAGAGATGTAGATCTATGGTGAAGCAATGGTTTCAGGAGAAAAACCAAGATTTTTTTGGGTTTGGCCAATGAATAAGAAAGTAAAGTGACTTGTGAAGTTGATTATGGAGAAAAGTAAAAGGCAAAAGATGAATGCCTTGAGAAGAAGGAAAAGTACCCACAAAGGTTGGGACAACAAAGAGTTTCCATGTGAGCAACACACATCGAAAGAGGTGAAGGAAGTTCTCGTTGAAGGGAACATGAGAAGAGGAAAGGAAGAGGGAGAAGTGTCGAGAGTAGCACTTGAGAAGAAAAGTAGTGTAAAGAGGAGAATGTCCATGAAGAGGGAATTAATGGAGATATTGTGGTCTCTTATGTTATTTGTTAATATTATGTTTGTAGATTTGTATACATGTATGAAGAATGCGATAGGAAAGGTCAAGAATGAGACCTTGAAGATGATGAGAGATGGGGAAAGAATAGCACTCGATGAAAGTTGAAGATGAGAGGAGACTAGTTGCAGCAGTGTGTCTAGAAGAGTTTGTAGCAGAGGTACATTGCAAAGTGCCTGAGCATGGAGAGGAGTTTGATGTTGTAGATTTCTAGTATGATGATGAAGGTGAGAAGGCAGCCCCAGAAATTCATGATGCCTTGGAAGAGGTTACGGATGCAGTACAAGATGCTTATGAAAAGGAAAATATGGAAGTCAAAGAAGCCAATGAAGGGAACAAAACATGGCAGCAGGTAAAGGAAGTTCATAATGTTGATTTTGGAAATAAGAGTGTTAGTTTTGATCATGTGAATAGAAGTGTGAATATAGATGGAAAATTTTATAATGAGAAGAAGACAATAGTGAATCATGGGTACATAATTCCATATTGGCAAAGGAAACAAGTTGTTGTGGGGCAGCAGTTAAAATGTAAAGAAGTATATGCTTTTCACTGTGTTTATAATAACAAGTAGGTGCAAAGGAAGAAGGGTATGCAGATGAACACGTGGCAACCAGTTTTGAAGGTAAATTGGCAACCAAGGGGTCCTAGAGAAGATATTACAAGGAAAAAGGCTAGAAGACCAAGTGCAAGTCAGCCCAAGGTTGTGGCAAGAAAATTATGGAAAGAAAAGAGTGTGGTACCAGAGAAGGCAAGTGGTGCTGCAATAAATGATGATGAGACAAATAAAAGAGCAAAAGTTGAAAAGGAAGATGTTGGTAAAGAGCATACAAAAGAACTTGATGTGAATAAAATTGAGGTAGTAGATTGGTAGCAGTTAGAGAATTCCCCATGTGATGTGAAACGTAAACAAGTTGAGTTAATTAATGATGCTTTTGAAAATTGAGATTATTTTGTTGAAGGAAAAGATAGGGAAAAGTTGAACAAGGTGTCAGGTGAACAATTTGATTTTGATGATGATTCTTTTGAGACTTTGAATGAAATTTATAAATATGAGATGGAAATGTGAAGGATTATGGAGGAGAAGGACATAAGGAGGAGAAAATATTAGAAGAAGAAAGAAAGTAGGAAAAGGAAGATTGGGAAATACCAAATGAACATATGCAAGTGTGGCAGGAAAGAGGAAAATTTGGTTGGGAGCAAAAAGGGGACAGTCGTAGTCTGTGTGGACAAGCATAAAAATGCAGATTGGAACAAGGGAGTAGCAGTAAATAAAGAAGGTGTTGTTGTAGCAGCAGTGATCCAAGAGGAAGAAGGAAAAACAAAAGGAGAATGAAATCAATGTAGAGATACAATTAGAAGAAGGGGAAACAACTGAAAACACTAAAGAAAATTTGTGGAGGAAATTTGTAGCCATTGAGCAAGAGTGGAATGAAAAGGTTGAAGGTTTGAAGATGTGTGGAACAATGAAGGACACCCCGAAGGAGGTTGTTGACACTGACACAGAAGTTGTTGCAGAGATGTAGGAAAAAGATGTATCAGTCATGGAATATTTTGAGAGGAATGTGGTAGGTCATGAGGTTGAAGATGAATCTGAAAATAATTTGTTGCAGTAATTGGCCATAGAAGAAGAGGGCTTGGAAAGAATTTTGGCTAAGTATAGTGTGTATGACATTGAAATGAAAGGAGCAGTTGTAGTAAATGTTGATGATGAAGTGAGGGATGTTGAAGACATGGAAATCTTTATATTTATTTATGGTGTGTTGCAGGGAAAACTTTAGTGGTGAATATTCGCCAATTGGTGAATTCTAGAAATTGGCCAAGTCAAAATTGGTGAATTAATCGCACCCAACAGGGTGTCCAAATCACTCATATTTTACGAGCTATAGGTCCAATGCATGTCCATTCGCCAATGAGTTTTTTTACTAGGCATATTTAAGCAACAAATCCGCCATTGTCAAACTACGCATTTCAAATGGACCGACTAATATTTTCTCCTAGAATCTCAGAAGCATTTAATAAAACACCTACATATTTGCCAATACTATTAAAACAACATTGTATCAGGACCCATTTTTCCAATTCAAATTTACAAATAGTTGCTTGTGAAGACCCATTTCGCCAATTAAAATTTATAAATAGTTGCTTATGAGGACCTATTTCACCAATAACATTAAAAAATAATTACATTTGAGGACACATTTCGCCTTGAAAATTACAACGTATAGTTGTATAAGCACATGGGATTTTCCAAATTTTTAATATACCATTTAAAAATCTCGTGGAATTCACCAAATATGGAATCGTGGATTGATATAAATACAATTGAAAGTGTCAGTTATTCTTACACATTTTTTTCGGTTCTGAGGTTCTACTTCTTGATTTGGAAGTCAGTGAAAGCCGAAAACATAGACTTAAAGGTGAGTGATCATTTCTTCATAGTGTTATTAGTTATAATAATAAGTTTTATTTATCTCTTTTCCATTCTTGCTTTAGTCTTAAAGATGATATTGAGTAGGGAATGGGATATATATTATTATTCTCTATCCTTCTTAAACAAGAAGACTTTTTTTCCAATTTTTATTCGAAGTGAGATGAATATGTCGAGTGAATCAAAGATCAATGTGTCGAGCGACTCGAGCAACAAGGGTAAGGCTCCTGCTGCTCCTCAGGGTGGTGAAGAGACTCCTGCCGCTCCTTAGGGTGCTAAGGCTCCTTCCACTCCTTAGGGTGGTGAAGAGACTCCTGTTGCTCCTAAGGGTGTTAAAAATACTCCTACCACTCCTCAGGGTGCTGAAGAGACTCTTGTCACTCCTCAGGGTATTGAAAATACTCCTGTCACTTCTCAGGGTGGTGAAAATACTCCTACTACTCCTGAGGGGGGTGAAGAGACTGGGAGGCCATCAAAACACCAAAAACATAGACGTGCCATATAGTCTTACTTGGGAATTTCCAAAGCTTCTGATCCATCAGGTCAAGATGGAGCTACATCATCAACTCTTCCACCAAATATTGGTAGCATTCACAATACCTCACCACCACCGAAAGGTCAAGTTGAGATTGTCATTGAGTTAAATCAAAATGTATCAAATGAGGATGGAAATACCACAAAAGATTCTCCAAGGGATACCCTGGTTAACTAGAATGAGATAACTGACTTGGATGAGGATGATATGGGTAGCAAGAAAAGGAAAAACAAACCAAAAAGGGGGTGTGAGTGGGAAATGACAAGGAATTTTCAACTTGGTTGGTTGTCAAAGTACCCATTCATTGTACCAGTGGGGAAAGAAAACGATATTGAAAATGCAACATTGGCCCAATGTACGATTTGTACTTGGAAATGTGGAAGACATAAGATGTTGCAGCTAAAGATTGGCACTATAGAAAAACATATTGGTAAAGTTTATGAAAAACAAATCATAGACAAAAAGGAACAATCAGTTGTACGATGGAAATCAAAGGAAGAATGTCTTCATGTTAGGTATGCCACAGATTATGAAGAGCATCACCAAAAAATGTCGAAGCTTGTTGCATGTAAAGTTACACATGAGGCTCAATTTGGAAAACCAATGGAAGTAGCAAATCTGTCAAAAATTGTTTAGATGAGTATTGTTTTTCATATTTTGTCCAGAGGGCGTCGTATGACAGACTACCCAGAATATTCTAGTTTATTATCTTATTTGAATTTTCCTCGCTATCCCTACTCACATTGGTCACTAAACACTAGATAGGAATGGGAAAACTATCTTGCTGCAGTGGAAAAGGAAGATTTAAAGGATAGAGTAAAAGAGTCAAATTTCATTGCATTATCTTTAGATGAAGTTACTGTGATAGACAATACTTCTTGGGTCTGTATGCATTTGTATACTGTACAACGACATGTTCACCAAGCTCATCTTCTTTGTGTTCATAAAATGAAGGATAGTTCAACATCACAAAATATATTTGAACTAGTCAAGAAATATTTGAATGAAATTGTACGTATGGATGAGTTGACAATTGTGAAAAAGTTGGTGTGTGTAGGAGCTGATGGAGTTGTAGTGATGCAAGGTCAAAGGACTGGTGTTTGCACAAAGTTACAAACTACTTGTGCAGCATACATTTTTGGCATTCATTGCATGGCCCACAGAATGAATCTAGCATTCAAAATTGTAAGCAAGTTTCGTACAGTATCAAAAGTCAAAAATCTAGTCTGCGAGATCCATGCATACTTTTGTCGAAGTCCTAAACGTTTCATAGAATTTCAAAATTTTGTTGAGGGAATAACACCAAGAAACAAGCTTCTCAAGGATTTTGATACCAGATGGATCTCCCTGCATGGACCAATGCAACGAGTTCTTTCAGAATATCAATCCTTGATTGGAGTGATGTACAAAAATTGCAACATAGTAGACAAAGCTCCTAACCTATTACATAGGTCAAGCAATATAAGACACTCTTGACTTTAACTAGTCTTCTCCCCATGCTAGATGTGATGAACAAACTTGTGAATAAAGCCCAAGAAAGAACTATGTATATTAATGAATATGTCAATCTACGTAAACATACATGCTTTTCCCTCGATCATCTATATCTAGATCTAACATAAGATGTCGCAAATTATTTCATGTGGCAGAAAATTCCTGATTTGAATGATCCTGATAATTATTTACAGTTTAATGAAATCGGGCACTTATGTATCTATGTACGTGGATAGGAGATACAAATGTACTAATGTAAGACTCCCAGGTGCTCTAGAAGAAAGCAGCTATTAACGAGGAAGATTTTCAAGGCATTGTTAAATCTGTTGGTGATAATCTGAAGGAAATTGCAAAATCTCTTTCCTCAAAGATTTATGAAAGATTCCCTCAACATGAAATACTTGAAGCCATGAGTATTTTGTATCCTTGATTTTGGGAAAACCGAGATAACCCAAAATATTTTCATGCTCAAGTAAAAATCTTGATCGAACAATTTTCAAAAATTGTAACATACAATGAGCAAAAAATAGAAGGAATTTTAAATGAAGCTAAGCTTAGAAAACAATGTAGGAGTTTTGCAACAACTATGAAGGACTAGTATAAATCCATGGGCAAGGACAAGGCCTTTGAACCGGGATCAATAAAAGAGGTTTGGACAAATTTAGGTTAGAGTGAAATATTGTGTGGTTCAATATCAAAATATTTCAAACTTGTTGATTTATGTCAAACAATGATATTGGGGTCGATGGAGGATGAGAGAGTTTTCAATACATTGTGGTTTTTGAAATCATTTAAGTTAAGAAACAAACTAGACAAGAATTTGGAAAATTGCTTGAGGATGAAAGGAACTGTGTATAATGTCAGAAATTTTCCTTTTGATAGGGCACTCACAATCTGGAGGTCCACATGTGAAAGAAGAGGGACCAAGTTGTGCAACACTCCAATTCCAAAGGCTAGTACTGGTGGCACTGGCAGTGGTAGTGGAACTGGGACAAATGACATTAACAAAAAAGACACAATGAATGTTGAATTTGAGACATAGGTCGAAGAAAATGAAGAGCAGACTCAAAATCAAGATGACTCTTTTACTCTATCTGATGATGAATGTTAGTTTGAGGACCCTAACTCTGTTTGGGAAATGGAAGAGAATTAGCAGCTTTTAGGTATTTCTACTACACTTCATGATTCATGAATCAGTTTCCATTGTTCCAAATTGTAGTTGATGATATTTTATATTGTATTCAATGAAAATTAAAATTGTGAATCATTGCACTTCATGATATTTTATTTTATATTGCACTTCATGAATCATATTCCAAACTTTAGTTGATGATATTTTATATTGTATTCCATGAAATTGTGATACTTTATATCTTATATTGTATTTCATGGTATTGAATTTGATATGTCATTCTGCATCATTTTTAAAGAACAACACTTTTCACACTACTTATAAATTCCTATTGCATTGTCATTCACAAAATCTTTGATAAATAACTGAAAGGAATATTAATCCATTCCTTGAACAGAAGCTAACAGTTCAACATTCATAACTTATAAGCTAACAAAAGCTAACAGTTCAACATAAATAACTTATAAAGATATCCACACAACTTAAACAATAAAATCTTAAACTACCAAATCACCTAAATTATACTAAGAAATCCTTACGCATCCATCACCATAAAATCTATATTCACAAATAAACATTCCACAGCAATGAAATTAACCAAAAATCTATCATTCCAATAATAGACAATCCACTGGCAAACTACTCAGTAAAAGCACAATAAATCCACACAGTACACACCATAACTCAAAGATTACGCATGCATGAACTTCACCATTGTCTTTCTATATTGAAATAACAGAAAAACAATAAAATAGCAGAGTTTTTTTTGTCTTGATAATGGTTTCTTGAAGACAACCGTTTTAGAAATTAAAACAAAAAGTCTTTGAAGTATCAAGAGATCCAAATTAAAGAAAATAACATAAAAACTAAAAACTAAACAGCAGTCCCACTCCCAGCACCGACTCCTTCGCTTTGAATTATTTTCGCCTCCTCCTTCAGTAACGCCTCCTGTGCCTTTACTCTTTGCATGTATTTCCAGTACTTGCTGACAATTGCAATAATGTCCTTGATCCCTGGCATTGTAGTAATTTGTAACCTGGTTCTCCATTTTCCCAAAGAATTTTCAAAATCAACCAACATCTAAGATCTTTTCTCTTCTCCATATTTATAAGTCTTCAGGTGGATCTGCATTCCACTGAGCTTTGAGAAGGACTCCCATGTCACTGTAGCAGGATCAACTATTTCTTTATTGAATATCTCTCTAAACTTCAGAGAGATCTCTCTTATATCTAGAATCTTTTCATCAAACTCATCAATAATTTCCACTCCCAGAATATTACAATTTTCTTTAATTCCCACCAACATTTCATAATATTGATCAAGTGTGTTATTAATTTCCTTCACCAAATTATCATACATATTCAATTCCCATTCCAATGAATTGAACCAGGAAGGGTCTAGCTCCTTAGGATTATTCACAATTTGCTCACCAATTAATATCTTCGGATCCATAGAGTTCAATTCTTTCATTTCCTGAGAGAGCACATAGAGACTAGTTTGATCTTTTATGACCTACTTATCGCCAAAATCCAACCCATTGGTTTCATTACCACGATGATGAGCCTTGATCTTGCTACGTGTCCGCATCTAATGGTTCTAGTGTAATTTTGGAGGTTTCAATTCACCAATCTAGTGCTTGAGAGATATACTTCTCGAATGCAACTACAAGTGTCCATCAAAAATTCATCAAACGGTCGTGGTCCATAATATCACATGGTCGCTAAAACTTGGAACCTTAGAACCAAAGCCTGAAGTTTCAAAGTTTTTGAAACCTCTGGCCCACCAACTACAAAGATGACCAAGAAAGACTTACAACTAAGTTTAGGAAAAGAACCAAAACCTCAACTTTGGTGAATTAAGATAGGAAAGGTGGCAAGGACAATGCATTTATGAAGATCGCGGGCAGATTGGAGCAAGTGGAAATGACTAGAGGATTGATGGGTAATTAAGATCGGTACGTGCGGAGTTTGGAAAATTATTACCTCTTGGCCCTCGATTAGTGAAGTTAATAATAGAGTAAATGACATGGAGAAGGAGGCATATAGAAATTCTAAAAGAGTGGTGGTGGTGGCGGTGTAGCTACAACAATTTTCAAATGGAGGCCAACATCAGTCTATGTTTGAGGAGGCAATTAAACCCATTTTATGGTGAAGCTTTAGACCAAAGACTAATGGGGATGTTTTTATTCACTGATGGGAGGTTGGTACATAGTGTGCGGATGATTTTGGGGAAATCCTTTGGAAATCTAAGGCATAGATATAGGACTAACATGGATGTATACTCCTTGATTGTAGCATGGGGTTTGGACTTGGGGGAATTGACAAGCACAGTGAGAGAAGGGATGGAGATGATTGTGCATAGAGATTTCTTGGAAGGATTAGAATCAATACTTGAATGGGCAGTTCCAGGTGAAGGTTTGGACATTCGGGAAGGCTTTCAAAATGTGGAACTGGAAGGGGAAGAAGGATGCATCCCTTTTGTGCATTGGCCGAAGGATGAGATTAAAAATTGATGTAGGGAAGAAGCAAGGTTAGGTTGGCAAGCATTGAAGCTCTTTATAGAGCTGATGAAGGTGGAAGAAATTATAGCACAGGCGAAAGTGGAGGCAGAGCACATGGAAGCATAGGCGAAAGTGAAGGAAAAGTGTATGAAAGAAAAAGGATAGAATGTGAGGAAGTGGAAGATGAAAGGAAAAGCAACAAGGAAAGTTGGTTATGAAACGGGTAGAACTAGTTGAATTTATAGTTTTTGTAGGGTTTTTGCATAATTAACGCAAGACTAGTACTAAATTTTTGGCTTGCTGGGGGTTGAACCCTATTACAGTTGTATAGTGTGAAAAGTAGGTACTAGGAAGGGTAAAAGAACAATTGAAAATTTTGTTGAAATATGTAAGCTAGATACAGATAGTTGTGGAACTAGTTTTAGTTGGGCAGGGTTACTTTTTCTATTATGAAGCATGCTAAGATGCTTTCTTGAAAAAATTGTTATAGTTGTAGGTGAATTTTGGATGGTTGATGAAAACAATGAGGCAAATGATGTAATCTTTATTTTCATGCAATACATAATCCTATTACTGACAAAAAAAAAAATCTAATGGTTCTAGTCTTATTCTAGAGTTTTCAATTCGTAAGTCTACTGCTTCAGAGATTTACTTCTGGAATGCAACTACAACCGTCCATCGACAATTCGTCAAATGGTCGTGGTTATATTGATTTGCACTGACACTTCGCCATTGCATTTTTTTTATTAGTTTGATATTATGTTTAATTCGCTAATATTTTTTTCTTAATCATTTGAAAATAGATTTAATTCGCCAATCGAAATGTTTTATTGGTTTGAAAATAGATTTTAATCACCAATAAAAAAAAATTAGTGGTTTTAAAAACTTTGCATTTTGCCAGGATTTTCCACAAAATTCTTGCGATTAGAAAAAATTTGCCAATGGACATTATTTTTTTTCACAAAAAATGAAAAAAAATTGCCACTAAAATTAATGTTTTTATCGGGAAGTATACAAGATTCACCAGGATTTTACACCTTCACCCAGGGGGGGTTTCTTAAAGTTTTCCCTGGTGTGTTGTATAAGAATAAAAGAATAATCAGGGATTGGAGGTGGAGAGTAATTGATGAAGATAGCCTCATGAGGGCAGCACATAGTGTTGCACAACAATGTTGGAGAAATGTGGCCAATGACCTAGAGAAATTGTGGAAGAAGTGTATTGACGATCTACTTTGGATGAATCATCACATGTGCAAGAGCACATAGTCTTTTTGTTCCGTAGGGAGTCTGATGTAGGAGCATCAACTATCCTTTGGAATTTTGTTTTTAGTTTAGTCTTATCCAGGTGAATGCAGTTCCTATCGCAAATTGGTAAGCTTGTCTTTGATGGAAGGAAAGAGATAATCAATGATTAATGACCAATTACAAGAAACAGTTACAAATAATTAGCAATGTTCAAGATGGCTCAAAAATGGATCGCTGATAGTTGGAAAAAGGTGGAAATAGTTTGATTTCAGTTATCAACACTGGCAGGAAACGTTTTGAGGCATCAAGAAGTGAAAGGTCGGGGGGATGATAGGGCCAAACTAAGTAAGGCCATTTGTTGTGAAAATAACAATTGGAACGACCAGAAGATTTCGAGGAGGTCGATAGGAAGACAAGGTTGATTGAAAAAGAGGCTGAGAAATGAAATATGGGGGTTGACTGGTAGAAAGAAGAGAGATTGGAAGAAGAGAGGGATCAACAAATAGAAGAAAGGAAGCATATGGTCAAGGAAAGGGAAATGCATCGATGGTGGGAAGCGGAGAAGAGTGAAGCAATAGAGTAAGGAAAGATGAATGGAGCATAGATAAAGAAGGAATGCATAATAGAGAGGAAGGATGGACTGATCAACAATAAGAGGTATGCATGACCGATCGTGGCATGTGTGGAAAGAAAGAGAATATTGGAAGTAGCACCTGGCAAGAAATACAAAGAGGGCCACACAGTATAAAAAAGAGCATTCAAAATGGTAGGTTAGCAAACTGAAGTTGATAGTTGGAAAAAGAGGTGGAAATAGTTTGATTTCAGTTATCAACACTGGAAGGAAACGTTTTGAGGCATCAAGAAGTGAAAGGTCGGGGGGATGACAGGGCCAAACTGAGTAAGGCCATTTGTTGTGAAAATAACAATTGGAACGACCAGAAGATTTCGAGGAGGTCGATAGGAAGACAAGGTTGATTGAAAAAGAGGCTGAGAAATGAAATATGGGGGTTGACTGGTAGAAAGAAGAGAGATTGGCAGAAGAGAGGGATCAACAAATAGAAGAAAGGAAGCATATGGTCAAGGAAAGGGAAATGCATCGATGGTGGGAAGCGGAGAAGAGTGAAGCAATAGAGTAAGGAAAGATGAATGGAGCATAGATAAAGAAGGAATGCATAATAGAGAGGAAGGATGGACCGATCAACAATAAGAGGTATGCATGACCGATCGTGGCATGTGTGGAAAGAAAGAGAATATTGGAAGTAGCACCTGGCAAGAAATACAAAGAGGGCCACACAGTATAAAAAAGAGCATTCAAAATGGTAGGTTAGCAGACTGAAGTTGAGAATTAGGAAAAAAGAGAGGACAACAGTTAAAGATTAAGGGAAGCAAAGAAGATGGGTAAAGATGAGGATGAAGAATAGAGGCAAGGAGGCATTGAGCAAATCAGGCATGGAGTATTAAAGTTTATTATTTTCTTGTAACTAGTAGTTCATGTATTTCAAGAAGAGAACGAGAAATCAAATGTTCATTGTGAGTTCATGTTGATTGATTGTTATATCAATGTCATGTGGATCATATAGTTAATTTTTGTAATTCCAATTTGTGGTTAAGTGTTTATCTTTAAATTACTGTCACATGTCATGAGCAAGATAATTGTTTCTTGTTCATATCGCTAATGCGATAGGAAGACTATGTGAGTGAATGGTGTTGTCCGTAGTTTGGAAAACCTGTGCAAGATTAGAAATCAGACCTGGAGCCTATGTGGTAGAGAGGGGTGTTCCATCACCTAAGTACATTTATATTCTTTGCATTTAAATTGACGTTGAAAAGACATGCAACTAGCGATAAAATCTTGTTTACCTTCTTTATTACATTCAAAGATGTTTGTACATAAAATCAAAAAGCATGGATAGAAGCAAAGATGAAAATGCAACTATTTTCTTTCCTTTTTTTTCTTTAAAGTTGCGATTGAAATCCTGAATCATTTTATGCTTTTCTCCCCTTTAGCGTTTGTTGTATTGGCTACTTCCTAATTTCAATCAAGAAAACAAGTATTTTTTTTCTTTAAAACTGGCATTTTCTTTTTTTTTTTCATTTCAATATATATGCAGATTTATATGTAACAATGATTATTCTCTTTTTGCATCTTAGTACAAGCATTTGGATCCTCACAAATCATCCTCAAAGTCTCTCACTCAAGGTAAGTTTACTTCTTTATTTTATACAAGTTCCTTTATGTAAAGGCTATTCTACCGCTTGGGATCAATTGGGCACTGCATAAACATAGCTTGGATCACTGTAAATATATACTCATCTCATGATACTGTACTTTAGTGACCTTTCTATGCAATGGATCAATATTTCCTATTAAATGGTAGGCGCCCACTTTAAGAAATCAAATCGTTTGTATGAGCTTTCACTCAGGACGGGACCCTATGGTCAAATCTTTCAGCCGAACAATTTCATCTTTGGGCAGTCTGGCACCAGAAATAATTGGGCTAAGGGCCATTACACTGAGGGTGTCGAGCTCATTGATGCAGTCTTGGATGTCGTGTGCAAGGAGGTACGGGATCCGAAATGGGGACAATGTTGATATCGAAGATAAGAGGAGTATCCCAACCGCATGACACTCAATTTCTTTGTGTTTCCTTCTTTGAAAGTGTTGAATATAGTTGTGGAGCCCAATTGAAGGAGCTGGTTGTTGGAAATAATCCCAACTGCCAGCATTAACTCCCACCACCGTAGAATTTCAATTTTGGTTCCTAGCACAAATTTTGCAAATCCTCTCACATGTGTAAGATTTCATTCTCCAACTAAATGCATTTAAACTATATTTTGCAAATTCCAAGTGTAGGACAGATTTTGAATTAAGATTCAAATGTACATCTTTTAAGACAAGATTTCCCAGCTGGCAATATTAAATGCTTTTACTTTTCCCTCCTTTGCTGGGCTCATTCGTAGCTTCCAGAATAAGTCAGTTTTTGGTTATTAGTTGTATGGAGTCATTTTTTTTAAGTTAGTTGAGTGGAATGAAAAATAACAGAAGTGCAGAGCACAACAGCAAATACATTTTTCTGCAGCAGCAGTTACCAGAAGCAGCCAGTGCCGTAGCAACAACTAGAAACGGGAATTTATCTGTTTTATTTTCTTAGTATAAACAGAAAGAGCAGCAGCTCTGTAATTTGCTTTTTGGTGAAAATATCGTAAGCATTGAAAAATATATGAAATATGAACTTTTGTTTGGCTCATTTCTATGTTTAAAATTTCTGCACTCCATTCCTATTCTCTGCTCTGTTCTATTTTGTTCTGTTTCTGTTTTGTTTTCCTATCCTCTGCCTCTTCCTTCACTGGTCACATTTTTTATTCAAGCTTTTTTTGTTTGTCCTTTCTTCAGGCTTGGTTTAAAACCAATTGAATTGTGAAGATTTCAGATTTTTATTATATCCAAGACATAATTCTTTAGAAAATAAATCGAATTTATTTTCATTCCTCAAACAATTTTCCTCTTCCAAAGATTAATTATGTATCATACAGTCACCAGGAAGCTCTGGTATAGATATAAAGATTCGTCCTCATCCCTTACCCACAGTTTTTGGTGATTATATTTATACATAATAATAAATATAGTTGTGCTTTATACTTGCAGTAACTTTCGGGTAAATTTGTAGGTGTTTTATGTTGTTAGTTATATGGAGTCTCCTCAAGAGCATTGCTGCGAGCGTGAAATGGCGGAGGGGGAAATGAATGATTTGAAGCTTGCCAAGTGCAATTACTATGAATGGAGTTCTAAGAGTGAGGGTTTCTCTGAGTTGTTACGTAAGGATGAGGACAGCCTTCCTGCAAAAAGGTTGTGTGGATTCTAATCTCATTTTGGACATAGAGCCTCATTGATGAGATCATGTTCACCGAGCAACCTTGCAACTTGGCCTCTGCTATTGTCGACGACTGTAACAGTACATCTTTGTCCAACACGGATATTTGGCCGCTTCGCATGGAGAGAGTTTCTGGGGTCTCTACCCTCATGTCCCCATGCGGCTGGTTAGCTTATTTTCATTAGCAGTCACTGCTCATTTTTTTTAGGAGAAATTTGTGGACCTGGTGTCCCCATGTATATTTGATTTTGCTGCTTATTTTTAAGCAGTCATTTAAAATTATATATTTTTTAAATTGGTTTTTCCTCTATTAAAATAAGAACATAATTCAACTGTATATTCTTATTTTTAATTATCATTCCTTGCCATTAATTTTTATGAACTGTACATTTTTATATTTAATTACAGTTTGTTGTTGTTAATTTTGACAAAAAAATATTGATAGAGAATTCAAATCTGTTATTATTGACTAAGAATTAACAATGAAGACATTCAGATCCGTTATAATCAAATGTATATTTTCAATAAAATTGAAAAGTTAATTTTCTATATGAAAATATGTACTTTGTTGTTGCTCTGTAGTTGCACTGTATCACAATTTGCTGCTTGATAATTTAAATGAATGAACAGTATTATATTATTAATAATAATTTTTGTAGGGAAAATTTAAAGGGAAAATTCTGAGGGAAAATTTGGAGGGAAGAATTGGAAATAAATAAAAAGGAGGGAAGGAAATTTGTGAAGCCACCTATCATTTTTCACAATAAGCAGTTGCTGCTTATTTTCAGCCCCCCCTATTTTTTGACAGCTTATTTTTATTTCCTAAGCAGTAGCTGCTCCTTTAAAATAGGAAAAGATTCCAAATTATCCTTTCCCAAAAATCAAATTTATGCATGGGAACACTCCCACTGCTTAAATTTAAGCAGAAAATAGAGTTAAGCAGCCGCATGGGGACATGAGGATAACCTCATCATAGGAATGACATCTATAATGGCATTTCTAGCCCGACTTTCCTTTTCTTTTAAGTTAATTGACATAAATTTGTAGCACAGATATTTCCATCAAAGTCGGCTTTGCATCAAGGTCTGGGATATTTCCATCAAAGTCATCAAGGTCTGGGTGATATGCTCAACAAACATTGATGCGCCTTGAGAAAATAGGCGCCTCGAGAAGGATAACTCTCAACGTATTTTTTATATATTAATATTTAATATATATATATATGCTAGTATTAATCTATATTCATAATATAAATACTAAACTTACCAAAAACTGGAAAATGGAAAAATCAAAAATAGAAAAATCCAAAACAAAATCAAAACAAGAAAAAACAAATAACTATTAAAAAGGAAAATCAAAAAACAAAAATCAAAGTTTCAAATAATTTCCAAATTGACTGTAAGTATTTACAAGTTATAATTTATATATCCTCTTTTTAATCTGTAGCAAAAAATCTTAAAGCAGACATAACTATTAAGTTTCTAAAATAGTAAAAAAAAGCTGTTATCCTTTTAATAAAGCTGCTGTTAAGTTTCTCAAATGAATCAAAAAAACTGTCTTTCTTTTAATAAAGCTGTCCGTTCATAAATCTTTGATTTTACAAGCAATTATATATTGCATTGTGACATCTCCAAGCACAGGCAAAGTTTTTGTAAGCACAATTTCTGGTTTCATTTAACAAGCACAGTTTACACAGTTTCATCCCAAGCACAGTTTCTGCGCTCATCATTGGCACACATTTTGCTCTAACCAGCAATACAAGATTTACATCTGTGACCATTTCATCAGGTATGTAAGCATTGCAATTCTTTTGTGTTTAGAAAATAATTAAGAATTTGTGCAATTTTTTTCAGCCAGCTTCTCAATGAATTAAAAGAAAATAGAAATTTATATAAATTTAATATTCTTTTGTCTCTTCTAAATTGTTTTATTTATCTGTATGATGTAATAAATTTATTTTTGCCCTTTCTCATTTATTTATGTTTCAATTTGAAATTACGCTCTGCATTTCTGAAGTGGTGTTTAAAGAAAGAGAGATGTGGATGATAAAAAAATCCATCCATTCCCTCTCTTGTATATCGTGCAAAGAATAAAAGAGTTTTTTATTTCTGTTCTGTTTTTATATATTATATAGTTTTTTTATTTCTGTTCTGTTTTTATATGTAGTTTCAGTAGTATAAATTTAAGCTGAAGAATCCCAATTCAATAACATTTAGAATGATTACCCAAGATGAGGAATAAAGCATGTAAATTTCAGATTTTTTCCTCCTTATTTTGGCCATAGTTAAATATTCCTATGGCTGTATATGCACTTATATTATTTTTATGTTTGGAAAGATGTTAACTGTATTTTGAATGCTCGATTTTCTATTTCTTTTAAAACAATTATTTATTATTTTGTTTTTTCGCTTTTAATTTTTAAAGGTTTTCAATAAAATTTAATATGAATTAATATATTTTTATTTTTATTGTTATTTTAAATATATTTTAATTTATAGTAATTAATGTTGTTTATAATAATTGTTTTGTAGATTTAAAAGAATAGTATTTTATAATCATAAATAAGATTTTTAGTATTTTAATATAAATTAAGTTTCTTTGTTTTTAAGTTCAGAATTTTCAATATATTGAATTGACTGCTGTTTTTTTTTCTCAATAATCCTCACATACTTAACTTTAACCTACAATATATCTAAACAAATCTAAATAAAAACTTTTTCATCCTTGCATAGAGGTAAAACGAATAACATCAGAGACATTTACAATTCATGTGTTATATAGATTTTATTTAATAATTTTCACAACACAAAATTATTTTTAAAAATATTCATACATGTGAAAAGCAATGATTAAAAAACCAATTCTTAATAAACATGCAAATAATTTTTTTAACTATTTTTCAATTCTCTTATACTTTTTTTTTTTAAATTCTTAATAAATTGACATTGACTGTAATATATAATACTATACAATATTTATATTATAAAATAATAATTTTGAAATGAATAATTATAAACTGAATATTAATATCAATAAAATAATTTTATATATTTTTTCGTTTAGTATAACTGTCATCATTCCTTTTAATATTTATTTTATTCATTAGCTTTATCATCCTTTTCTTTAATTTCTTTCAAAATTTTCTTGTATTTCTTTGCATGGTTGTTTCTTCCAATCTTCCGCTAAAATTTCTAGCCAAAGACGGTGCCTTCCATTTACAAACTCATATTAATACGTATCTTTTGTCTTGAAAATTAAAAGTGCTTTGACTGGGTTTTGTAGGTGGAGTTAAAAAAATATGACTAGGGCAAAGGGAATTAAGCGAAAGGGCAATGACAAACAGGTAAAATCTCAACCAAAACAAATTAAAGAAATGCAAATTGTAATATGGTAACTAATAAAGGTAATTGTACAACAAATTTGCAGAGCATTATCCAACAAACAGCAGTAACAGTAGATGCAAAAGATAACAGAGAAGCGGTGGCAAATTTGAAAAGCCTGAATGAACGTTTACTGACTACAGTTACTAATGAAAGAAGAGAAATAGATGAGTTGAAAAAAAAGCTGGAGATGTGTGATGATCGCGAAAAGTTATTACAAGATAAGATGACTGAAGATAAGCAGTCGTGGGATTCTTGTAAGGAGAAGCTGGATGCACAGGTTTCAGGGCTACAAAATGAGCTTAATGAAACAAGAGTATTCAGCCAAGGACTTGAAGAACTGTGCACTAAGCTGAGACAAGAAAAAACTGATTTGGAAGGCAAGCTGAAAGAGTTCAACAATAGAATTAAGGAATTAGAGGATAAAATGTCTGTAGATGGAAGGAAGTTGGAAGGAAGATTTGTAAAGCTGGAAGATGAGGTTATTGAAGAAGCACAAATTTTGATTGAGAAACATGAAGAATTGTGCAGTGAATTAATGAAAGAAAAGAATGAGTTGGAAAATAAGGTAAAAGAATACAATGATGAGACTGAAGAATTGAAGGCAAAAATGTCTGAAGGTGGGCGCTTGTGGGATTCTTCTAAGACAGAGTTGGAAGTGACAGTTGCAGGGCTGCAAAAGGAGCTGAATGAAACAAGAGCGTTGAGCTTGAAACATGAAGAAGCCTGCATTCAACTAAGACATGAAAAAGTAGAATTGGAAGACCAGTTGAAAGAGTTGAATAATAGGAATGAGGAATTACATGCAAAAATGACTGAAAATGGTTGCTTTTGGGATACTAAGGCGAGTTTGGAAGATAGAATTGTAAAGATGCAGAAAAAGCTTAATGAAACAAAGATTCTGGCCCATAATAACCAAGTCTTATGCAATGAATTAAGTAGAGAGAAAACTGAGCTGGAAAATAATTTGAATCACTCCATTAATGAAACTGAACAATTAAAGGAAAAAATGGCTGAAGATGCGCACTTGTGGGATACATGTAAGGGAGAATTTGAAGTTACGGTGGCAAAACTGAAAAATGAGCTTAATGAAGTGAGAATGTTAAACCAGAAGCATCAAGTTTCCTGGTCTCAATCAAGGCAAGAAAAAATTGAGTTGGAAAAGAGTCTTACAGGGCTACAAAATGAACTTGATGAAACAAAGATTTTGAGCGAGAAACACCAAGAACTGTGTAATGTGCTAAGAGAAGAAAATAAAAGGTTAGCAAATCAGTTGAATCAATGCAATGATAGGATTGGGGAATTAAATACAAAAATTGAAGAAGACGGGCGCTTGTGGGCTACCAATAAGGCAGATTTGGAAAGCAAAGTTGCAGGTCTTGAGCATGAGAAAAGGACATTGACCCAGGAATTTAAACTTCTGTGCACCCATTTAACAGATGAAAAAGATGAGTTGGAACACAAGCTGATAGAATGCAATGATATGTATGAGAAATTGCATGCACAGATGACAGAAGATTGCAGCCTGTGGGAAGCTTGTAAGGCAAAATTTGAGGACTCTGTTGCAGCGCTGGGAAATAAGCTTGATTTGATGGGTAATGAAGGAAGAATTTTGAGGCAGGAATATGTAAAATTGTGCAGTGAATGTGAATTTTTGAAGGCTCAATTGGGATATTATAATGATACACTAAGCTCTGTAGAAGATGAAAGATTGAGTCTAGTGTCTCTGTCTGAGAGCAATGCAAAGAGAGTGGAAGCCTTGCAAACTCAAGTGCAATTCATTACTGATGACAGAACACATTTGAGCAAGAAATATGAAGAGCTGACCACTGAAAATGAAGCTCTGAAGTTGAAATTGGAAAATTATAAACATAGACTTGATTCAGTAGAAAATGAGAGGAACTCACTTAGATCTACGTCAGCAAGCATGGAGGACGCTAATGGTTCATTGAAACAAAAAGTCCAGGAGCTTCAAAACAAGCTGGGTATGTGGGCTAAGGATTACAAACCAGTTTCCACTGATGATATGCTTGATTCAGCAACAGGGGAGAGGCAGTTACTCAGATCTCTTCCAGAAACCAGTGATAAACTGATGGAAGATGTGGTTACAGAGAATAGAACAGTGAAACAGGAAGCCCTTCCACTTAATCAACAAAACCAACTGTCACAAAAGGACAGACATAATAAAAAATCATTACTTCAAACAACAGATGGAAAAATTAAGTTGGTAGAGGTCGGAAGAAAAAATACCAAAATACTGAAAGGATATGGAGGTCTAAGGGAGGAACAAGTGAAGAGAAAAGAAAGAGAGGAGAAAAGGAAGGAGGGTAGTGGAAGGGTTTCACACCTGAACCAAACAGCCTTCACTGGTGGTAATTGGATGTCTTGCATTCTTCTACATAACAAGTCTACTGTAAGCAGATGCTTATCTTCTGGCACAAAAAAAATCATTCTTCCTTCTGATGCACTACTGTCTGGATATCCTTATGGCTGGTTTGGTGGAATAGTATAACTAACCACCTTCCTCCCAACTCTGTGAAAATTGTATTTTTACTTTTAATTGATTATTAAATAAATCAAATCTACATTCTGATGTTTGAATGCACAATTTTCAATTATATATATTAATATTTTCTTACATATTTAATTTATTTTTATTTTATATTTGTTCAGAGTTATATCATAATGTGTAAGACTTTCAGCGTTATATATCTACTTTTTAGATATCTAAATCTTCTTAAAAGACTAACATGATTTTATGTTGATATTAGTTGGCTATACTTACAGGTTTATAGTTAAATCTTTGCTGGCCTAAAATAAATTTACAAGATAAAATTATATTTAATATAGATTTAAGAATAAGAAATATTATAATTTATAATAAAGTGTGTTATTATTATATGTTAGAGGCTTGACTATTCCTGGCAAGCTTTCAAATAGTCAATCATTTTTCTTGTTCTAGTTAGAGGTATTTGGACTATAATCACATGGAGGTTTCATTCTTTCTCTTATTTTTCCTCATTTGATTTAGTAAGTTTATCTTCATTTTGGTTTCTTCTAGTTTTCTTTAGTTTGTCATTTTTGTCATACTTATTTCTTGTTGTGTAGGTGATTCAAAATCTGGTTAAATTATGTTGAAGGACTACAACCCAACTCTTCTCCCTAATTTGACCACCTCAAATAAATTCCAGAACCATCTTAATGGCTTGTAATTTTTGTTTGGTCTTTATGTCAAAAGAATCCTAACTAGTGAGAATCAAAATTCAACCAAATGACCTTTATATAAGAACACATGGGGTTTCCCTAATTGACAGTCCGTGCATAACAACTTATGTGTTTGAATATCTAAGTGAGTTCCTCTTTTGTACTTCTAAGTGAGTTCCTCTTTTGTACTAGGTCAAGTCTATGTTTAAAATTTTCCAATTTCAACTTCAGAGCTTCATTTTTAGTGGTCTATGCACTATGATATCATCGTGGGAAAGTGACGCCTATATTTTGATACTAGGATCTTTATTTTTTGTTATTTCTATTTTTACATTCAATAAATGTCATTTTAGTATCTTCTATTTTCTATAATCTATAAATCTTTTCTACTTCTCTCGTCATTTAATTTAATGTAATGTAGATGATAATAATACTTTAATTTCCCCGTTATATTTATAAATTTACTTAAATACCATTTTAAATTTCACTTATTTGATGAAATTATCTTGGTGATTAAAATATTGTTTTGGTGTTGTATGTAAGGAAATCTAATTTTTCATGTTCTTTGTCATCTATCCACTTTTCTCCATGGATGAAATCTAAATATCCTCCATATATATCCTTTATGTTCTACATCCTTTACCTTCCCTTTGTGATCTCCATATAACTCTCAATCCTTCTTAGGAATTGCCATTCCTTATTTCCTCTCACCAAAAATTTCATTGTTCAATCCCCTCTCCAAACCATTGTTGCATACCTAACCCTTCTTATCCTTTCTCCCCAACATATCAATGGTTTTTTTTATCTCCCATATTATCTTGCATTACATAAGAACACACAACCAAAGAAATAGATATCCTCCTAGGGTTATTAATAGCTAAAATACCTTACACACACCACAAAAACACCACATAGAAAGCTTACACTCAAATTTTACCAAGGCTAAGTTGTGGTAAAAAATAGAAGCTAGTTTAAATGTCATTTTGTGATGATTTAGTTAGAATTCATTTCTCGATACACCTACCTTATACCATTCAAGAAAAGATTCAGCCATATTGAAGATGATATGTAATGATTACAATGACACTTGGATAGAGCCCACATTTCCCTTGAAATAAATTAGTAAAAGGACCTTGACTTTCACTACAATAACAACAACCAAGGAGAGACTAAAGGAAGGAGAGATTTGGTGCTAGAGAAGGTGAAAAGTCACCCTCCATTTTTGTTTTTTTTCCTAATCATATTTTATTCTTTGTGGCTTTGGTTATTTGTGGTCTCTTTCGTGGTTGTGTATGTGTGTGGTGTTATGCTAACTTTCTTTTTTGTGCCTATTTACTAGGGTTTTTTATTTTATTATTTCATTTTTCATGTTAGACTTCTCATTTATCTTTCTTGGCATGGAAATCAATTGGATTGGTTTCATTTCCAAATATGGGACTAGGAAAGGTGCAAAAACTATGAAAATTACCTAAAACTACTCAATTTATGGAAGAAGGTTTGGGGTTAAATGTATGGGTTCCTAGTAAAGGTAGTTTTAAATGGAAATATTAGAAGTGATATGGGATTTTAGGACACTATTTGATTTTGTTGAAGATTTATGAGATTAGGAAAGACATAATAGTCAAGGTAAAATCACTGTCTTCTTTGAAAACCATGTCATTCATTGAAATTATTTGTGCCCATGATCTTGCACATGCCCTTGGGAGAACATAAGTAATCAAATCATTCAATAGAATGGATCTAGATCCATAGGAAAAAAATAAAAGGTTATCTTTCTAAAGGACTCATAACTACCTATTACACCTTCCTTTCCTTTATTTCTACACTCAACTACTTTTTCTTAAATGTCAAAACATAAGTTTTTCTCTCTAACGTGTTAGAGTAATAGGTTAATTACTTAATTAATTTAATCATATTGATTGACTAATTAAATCATCTTTTACTTTATTTTTTGATCTCATTACTTAAGGATTGATCTCTTTGTAATTATTAACTTCTTGTTTATGCAATTTTACTCTCTTGGTTTGTAGAACAATATCTTTGTGTTGTTTGAATCTCTTCTACATGATAGCTTATTTTGCTTGTAGGTGATCACTGGGTTCTGTGAGGTTGGCTTTTACAACTTCAACATGGTATCAGAGCTTCAAATCTATAGCTTCATGTTGATCTTTTGAGGGATTAGAGCCTTGAAAGAGTATTTTAATTGAATCTCTAGTCAACTTGGACCTCACCATTGTGTCTAGAAGGTTTGAAATAGTCAAGATTGACCTTTGTTTCATCAATTTTGGTTATACAACACCCAATTTGCGAGGGTTTGAAGTTTATGAGGGTTTCTTGATCCAGAGCATACTTGCAATTTTGGAGCATTTTGAGGCCAAACAAACCTCACCATCACATCCAAAGTGCCCCAAAACCCCAAAATTGATTATCAAATCATCGAAATCAGAATGACTCCAAGAGGCAGAAGAAAATTTTTTTTGGGTCGTACGGCTTGGTACGACATGCAGTCCAAGAAAAAATTAATAAAATAGTGTTAATGGGAGCCGCTAGCAGTTAATGCTAGCTTAACCGCTCGACTTAACCACCAAACCCCTTTTGGAGTAGTTTTGGTATTTTTCCCATAACTTTTCCATCTGAACTCTTTGAAATGAAATATCATCGCAAAGTTGGCTCTAAAACTGATCCAATGGTGTAGGTGATTTTTCATGATTTTGTTTTTTTACTGCATTTATTCCCAGTCAAAGTCAAATCTTTATTTCTATGCTTCTAGGGGCATAACTTTTGCATACATACTCTGTTTTTAAAAAACAAATAGGCATTGGAAAGGTCCTCTAGTGCTCTTTCCAGATCACTAGAAATTACTATACACTTTTTTCTCTTGATGTCCATTTACTCATTTTTATCGTGATTGTAATGAAATGATGTTTAAATTTAAAAAATGATGTGTAGAAATATTGGGTTTTGTTAAGATTTTTGTCACACCTAGTCAATGGAATGTAATGATGCCACATAAGTGGTATAGATGTTATAATTATTGTTATGTGATTCTATGTTGGAGCCCTACACACATTCTTTCTTGAATTCATGCTAATATTTTTATGTTGTTTTGGATAAAGTGGGCTTAGAGTATCTTTCCTTTGGGTTTAAAATAAAATTTTAGTTTATAAAACATGTAATTGATGATTGAATCTCCAAGAATCTTTTTTTTTATGTGTGAATAGTGTGTTGTTGATAACCACCTCATTGAGGAGCCATTTAAGGTTCTCCAAGTGGTCTTCACATGATTGGGAAGTGTGGGACACATTTACCTTCACCCCTAGTGCAGTTGACCTTTTTTGGGATTCTCTTATGGTCTCCCTAGCCATCGGGAGTGTTATCCTTCATGGGCTTGTGTGAGGAAAGATCAAGTTTCTAGGATCTTCACTGTTTCCTATATTTTTTCACCATTTTATATTTTTTCTTTCATCGCGACTACTTCTTTGTAGTTCTTGATTGTTTAGTGTATCTTGGAGCCAAGCCCTAGCTTGGGTATGCTCATTGGTTAGGACTCCAACACTATAATAGGACTACACCACTTGATAGACTATACTCTAATGCCAAAACATGACTCCATTACTATATTGGCACTTTAGCACGGTCATAGACACCTGATCACTTGCGCTAGTGTCCTCTTTGGGTGCTATTGTCTTTTGGTGTAGTATTTTATCATTTTTTATCAAGTTAAGTATTTCATCTTTTTTTAAGGGAAGTTTTGTGTAAGAATGTTGTCCCCCTTAGCCTCTAGATACTTCCCATGTTTTCAATTCATTGTCAAGTTTCATACACCAATTTATATGGCATCTCCTTGCTCTAGGAAGTGTTTTGTTTCTTATAAATGACCCATCATCATTACAGTTGATGGAGGGTTTGTACCTACTAATTAGGAAACCTCTTTTTAAGGTTCGTCCTTGTGTTTGGATGTTGGATAAGGATATAGTTGAGTGGATTGGAGGTGTTCATGTTTCCTTGTCCTACTCCTTGTTTCAGAAACTAGTGGTTGCATCATCTACTCGAGTGGTGTTAACTCCTAGCCATTCCACCATCTATGCAACTTTTCATGGGTGTTGTAAGAGTTGTTAAGTGTGTCTTGATGTGGGTTGGAGATTGATGATTCTATCATCCTACCTCATTTTTTTAGAGAACGTGATCATGGAATAGTGTCCAATCGTCATTTAGGTTTCATCTCCCCTCTCATTAGTTCATTGTGGTATTTTTATCTTGAGATTGTTAAGTCTTATGTTTGTACCACCTTTCTTTTGTAATGGTGAGGTTTGTCTTATTTTTCTTGTCTTTATGTTATTATGTTTCACATGACACTTTTTTGCACATTATTTTGCAAGTACAACATGTTATTGTTCTATTTTTCATAGTTATTATGTTCGTTTCAAAAAAATTGCCTGTCAAGTTCGGGCAAGACAATGTTTGATGCTAGATTGAAACACATAGAGCTTCAACATCATTTCATTTGAGATTTATTTTAAGATGGGTGAGTATTTTTATCTTAATTTGAGAAACTAATAATATCTTCTCCAAAGCTCTTCTCAAAGTTATTTTTGTAGCTTTGAGACTTCAACTAAGAGTCACTCGTATTGATTGTGAAGGAGGAGATTGAAAGTGTTGTTGAGACCAAGGTGGAATTAAGCTGCAATATTAACTTATGTATGGTTATTCAAATCTGTAAATAAGATTAAAAAATATGATTTAATGTATGTGATTGCACATTCATCATAATAAAAAAATCAACAAACAAATATGACATCATGTTTATGTGGAGAAACCCTTTCATGAAAAAACTTCACACAAGAAAAGAGGGAAAGTATATTATTTATCTTCAAAAGAGAGATACACCACAATACACTTCCTTGTTGTTCTCCTATAACCTATATGCTTCCATGTGCATGTAAATAACACAAGATTCTACTACCATCTCAAGGCTCCAATTTATAGAACTTATGGGAGGAAAAACCATAGTTGTAAATCAAAAAAAGAGGTTTTGAAACCACTTGAAAACAAACCCACACCCCATTCTTAGAAAACTAAGATTCATGTGATAATAAATTAAAATGTGCAAAAGGATTCAATATGAGTGACTAACCCATAACCCTTTTAACTTCTAGTTCATTCAAGATGCTCTAGTGACTATTTAGCTTCCAAGTGGGACACCAACAGACACTCGTTTCCCTCCAAACTTAGCTCCCCACTTGAAATATTATTCATATTCCAAATGTGAATGCCTAAAAGAGAGTATTTTGTCCTCTAGTGATGTGTAACCTCCACCAACATTAATTTCCCTCTTGAAAATGCAATTACAATATGTCAAAATAAATACATTTCTCACATGTCCCCTAGGATTCTTTCCAAAAAACATGGAGATAAATTAATGACATAGGTTTGCAAGGAAAATATCACCTAACCTAACAAGTCTGCATGATCAATGAGTCAATTTCTTCCTATTAAATTACAAACTTCATTTTTCCTTTTTTATACATGTTTAATATTTCTACTTTTGTTAATGAATCACCCATCTGATGAATTATATTTAATACATTAAATGTGCATGATAAATACATGAAATAAGTGTGCAAACAAATTTCTACTATTTTTCAATCCTCTTATTTTACTTTTTAATTTTTCATTTTAAATAAATTGACATGTAATGGTTGCAACACATAATACTATACAATATTATATATATTAATCTAATAAAAATAATTATTTTGTAATGATTAATTTACAATTGAATATTAATATCAATAAAATAATTTTATGTATTTTTTCTTTTAATTTTTTGATTCAATATAGTATAAGATTTAAATGTTCATCTTATTTTTAATTTCTTTCAAAATTCTCTTGTATTTCTTTCCATAAATCTAGGTTATTTTTATTATATTAGTAGGGAAAGGGCTTGATCCCATACAGTAGCAAAACAGAGCTAAAATAGTATCAAAGATGGTCTATGTTGTTTCTTCTTATCTAGGTATGTGTAGGATCACGATGGGCCAAAAAGTGGCAATATTATGGGTATTTGTAGGGTATGTCGCTGACGACTTTTTTTTTCCCAAAATTGATGAAACGAAAAAGGGTTTCTAGAGGAGATTCTCAGCTTTCCACCAATATAAATTATGCTTTAGTTTGAATTTAATAAATAATTACTATTCATTTTCTACTAGAATTATGACTAAAGTCCTGATCGATAGGCTGATTGAAAAACATCTATAACTTTTTCAGGCATGGCATTTTTGAATCTAAAACATGCATCACATTCCTATGCTTCACATACTATAGGATTAAAAAAGAAAAATTAAATTGCATTAAGTTTTGACCAAGTTAAGGTGGTAAAATTACGAAGTTTTATGTTTTTAAAAGTTGTAATAAAAATTCATAATTAATTAATTATTTTTTATTCACATCGTCCTCCTACTTATACATAAAATATTATAAAAATATTATCATTTTATTATGGTTAGGGTGGTCAAACATACACCTACTTTATTTTTTCCCTGAAATTTAAATACTACTTCATTGAAATTTCAAATTTTCACCAAATAGATTTTTTTTATTTTTAAATAAACCTAGTATTTTAGAAACTACATTCAATTTTCTACAGATTCTATTCTTACATATTTTTGAAATAATATAGATAACTTATTCAAATTTTTACATCAAGTTGCCTAACACTGATTTTTCTGAATTTTTTACCACTTAAGGGCCTATTCTTTTCATGATGATCCTACACATACCCATCCTATGATTCAATTTATAACCAAAGACAATAGCCTCCTTCCTCTTTTCATTTAAATATAATGTATATTATTTGTCTATCTTAATTTTTAATGTACTATTCACAATTAGAATAATTATGTAGGTATTTTAACTTGTATCAAAGATTGTGTGAACCAATGAGTTCATGCACTTGCTAATTATATATCTTCAAGTTATTTGTTGATTCTTAGAAATAGTAAGTGAAAAAA
The DNA here is from genome assembly GCA_007258455.2 of Sequoia sempervirens. Classification (NCBI taxonomy): domain Eukaryota; kingdom Viridiplantae; phylum Streptophyta; class Pinopsida; order Cupressales; family Cupressaceae; genus Sequoia; species Sequoia sempervirens. The sequence goes on from VDFB02024015.1 coordinate 42,569, forward strand.
AATTATAGTTAAAAAAAAATTTTAAACTAATTTAACTTGAATATAAAAAAATCAAAAAGGTAATTTAAAAGCTTAAATATATTCTCAAAAATCATTTAAATGTACATTTTTATTTATAAAATAATTACGTGTGTAACCCTACAATGACAACATGCCTATAGCACTGCAACTCATCCATGAAAGAAAAATAAAACAAAGTTGTGTGAGAGATATAACCTACAATGACAACACACCTATAACACTGTAGACACGTGAAATTGACATCACGCATATTTAATTATATCATATTCGCCCATCAATTAAATAAATTAAGTTTATTTGATTGATCTCCTAAGGTCATCCATTTAAATTAAATAAATCCATCTTTATTTTATTTAACACTAATATCATTCTCTTTGATTAAATAAATCAAATCATTATTTAATTAAACCTAAAATCATTTTCCATCTCCTTTTGATATATTTTAATCCATAAATCTAAATCAACTAGGTAAAATTGTAAATTCAATAACTATATATATATATATATAATAAAATATATATATTTATAATTAAGCCGAGAGGCTTCCTACAGTCATTTAATGAATTGCAAAACTTGATGATGCAGGAGCATCGACTATCCTTTTGAATTTTGTTTTTAGTTTAGTCTTATACGGGTGAATGTAGTTCCTGTCACAAATGGTAAGATTTTCTTCAATGGAAGGAATGGGATAATCAACTATTAATGACCAATTACAACAAATAGTTACAAATACTTAGCAATGATCAAGATGGTTCAAAAATGGATTGGTGACAGTTGCAAAAAGAACTGGAAATAGTTTAATTTCAGTTATGAACACTGGCAGGAAATGTTTTAAGGCATCGAGAAGTGAAAGGTTGAGGGGATGACAGAGGTAAACTAAGGAAGGCCATTTGTTGTGAAAATAACAATTAGAGTGGCCAGAAGATTTTGAGGAGGCCGATTGGAAAAGAGGCCGAAAAATGAAATATGGGAGTCGACTGCTAGAAAGAAGAGAGATCGATAGAAGAGAGGGATTGAGTGATAGCTGAAAAGAAGCATATGGTCGTGGAAAGGGAAATGCATCGACGATAGATAGCAGAGAAGAGTGAAGTGAAAGAGTAAGAAAAGATGGATGGAGCATAGATAAAGAAGGAATGTAGGATAGAGAGGAAGGATGGACCGATCACTAATAAGAGGTATGCATGACTAGTTGTGGTATGTGTGGAAAGAAAAAGATAATATTGAAAGTAGTCTGGAAAGAAATACAAAGAGGACCGCATAGTATACAAAAGAGAATTTAGAATAGTAGGTTAGCAGAATGAAGTTGAGAATAGGGAAAGAAGAGAGGACAACAATTAAAGATTAAGGAAAGAAAAGAAGATAAGTAAAGATGAGGATGAAGAATAGAGGCAAGGAGGAATCAATCAAATCAAGCCTAGAATATTAAAGTTTATTATTTTTTTGTAACTAGTAGTTCATGTATTTCAAGAAGAGAACAAGAAATCGAATGTTTATTGTGAGTTCATGTTGATTTGTTGTTATATCAATGTGATGTGGATCATATAGTTAATTTATGTAATTACAGTTCATGGTTAAGTGTTTATCTTTTAATTATTGTCGCATGTCATGAGAAAGATAACTATTTCCTATTCATGTTGCTAATGCGATAGGAAGATTGTGTGAGTGAATGGTGTTATCCGTAGTTTGGAAAACCTGAGAAAGATTATAAATCAAACCTAGAGCCTATTTGGTAGAGAGGGGTGTGCAATCATTTGGTATCAGAGCTCGAAAGATCTGGGTAGGGGTAGTTATTTGTTTTTCATATACAAGGTGATGCAGAATGAAAAAATAAAAGAGGTGAATTTAGATCAAAAAGATCTGGGTGAAGGAAGTTATTTCATTATATTGTTTATATGATCATGTACAAAAGAAGTTTTGTGTTGCAGATTGACATAGAAACGATAGTGGGAGCCTAGGTGAGTTATTTTAAAGGAGATAAGTGAAGAAAGGTAGAGTAAGATGTAGAAGCATTCAAGAATTTAAGAAAGTATCGAGAAGAGAGACTAGAGGAAAGAAAAGAAAAAAAAGAAAGATGTAGATTTTGACATAGCGATGGAAAAATTAAGGAGAGATATAGATCTATGGTGAAGCAATGGTTTGAGGAGAAAAACCAAGATTATTTTTGGGTTTGGCCAATGAATAAGAAACTAAAGTGACTAGTGAAGTTGATTATGGAGAAAATTAAAATGCAAAAGATGAATGCATTGAGAAGAAGGAAAAGTACCCATGAGGTTGGGAAAACAGAGAGTTTCCATGTGAGCAATGCACACCAGAAGAGGCGAAGGAAGTTCTCATTGAAGGGAACATGACAAGAGGAAAGGAAGAGGGAGAAGTGCCAAGAGTAGCACTTGAGAAGAAAGGTAGTGTAGAGAGGAGAATGTCCATGAAGAGGGCATTAATGGATATATTGTGGTCTCTTATGTTATTTGCTAATATTATGTTTGCAGATTTGTATACAGGTATGAAGAATGTGATACGAAAGGTCAAGAATGATACTTTGAAGATGATGAGAGATGGGGCAAGAATAGAACCCAATGAAAGAGTTGAAGATGAGAGGAGACTAGTTGCAGTAGTGTGTCTAGAAGAGTTTGCAGCAAAGGTACATTGCAAAGTGCCTAAGCATGGAGAGGAGTTTGATGTTGTAGATTTCTAGTATGATGATGAAGGTGAGAAGACAGACCCATAAATTCATGATTCCCTAGAAGAGGTTACAGATGTAGTACAAGATGCTTATGAAGAGGAAAACATGCAAGTCAAAGAAGATGGAATGAAGGGAACAAATCAAGGCAACAGGTAAAGGAAGGTCATAATGTTGATTTTGGAAATAAGAGTGTTAGTTTTGATCGTTTGAATAGAAGTATGAATATAGATGGAAAATTTTATAATGAGAAGAAGAAAATAGTGAATCATGGGTACATAATTCCATATTGGCAAAGGAAACAAGTTGTGGGGCAGCAATTACAATATAAAGAAGTATATGCTTTTCATTATGTTTATAATAACAAGTAGGTGCAAAGGAGGAAGGGTATGCAAACGAACAAGTGGAAACTAGTTTTGAAGGTAAATTGGAAAGCAAGGGGGCCTAGAGAAGATATTGCAAGGAAAAATTCCAGAAGACCAAGTGCAAGTCAGCCCAAGGTTATGGCAAGCAAAGTATGGAAAGAAAAGAGTGTGGTAGCAAAGAAGGAAAGTGGTGCTATAGTAAATGATGTTGAGACAAATAAAAGAGTAAAATTTGCAAGGGAAGATGTTGGTAAAGAGCATACAGAAGAACCTGATGTGAAGAACATTGAGGCAATAGATTGGAAGCAGTTAGAGAAGGCCCCATTTGATGTGAAAGGTAAAGAAGTTGAGTTAATTAATGATTATTTTGAAACTTTAGATTATTTTGTTGAAGGAAAAGATAGGGAAAAGTTGAACAAGGTGCTAGGTGAACAATTCAATTTTGATGATGACTCTCTTTAGGCTTTGAATGAAATTTATTAATATGAGATGGAAATGTGGAGGATTATGGAGGAGAAGGACATAAGGAGGAGAAAATATCAGAAGAAGAAAGAAAGTAGACAAAGGAAAATTGGGAAATCCAAAATGAGCATATGCAAGTGTGACACGAAAGAGGAAAAATTGGTTGGGAGTAAAAAGGGGACAGTCATAGTCTATGTGGACAAGCATACAAATGCAGATTGGAGCAAGGGAGCAGTAGTAAATAAAGAAGGTGTTGTTCTAGAAGTAATGATCCATGGGGAAGAAGGAAAACCAAAGAAGAATGAAAGTAATGTAGAGATAATATTAGAAGAAGGGGAAACAAATGAAAACACTAAAGAAAATTTGTGGAGGAAATTTGTAGCCATTGAGTAAGAGTGGAATAAAAGGGTTGAAGGTTTTAAGATGTGTGGAACAGTGAAGGACACCCTAAAGTAGGTTGTTTAAAACGACACAAAAGTTGTTGTAGAGATGAAAGAAAAAGTTGTAGCATTCATGGAAGATTTTGAGTGGAATGTGCTAAGTCATGAGGTCGAAGATGAATCTAAAAATAATTTGTTGCAGCAATTGTCCATAGAAGAAGAGTGGTTCAAAATAATTTTGGATGAGTATGGTGTCTATGAAATTGAAATGATAGGAGCAGTTGTAGTAAATGTTGATGATGTACTGAGGAATGTTGATGATGAAGTGACGGATGTTGAAGACGTGGAAATCTTTCCATTTATTTATGGTGTGTTGTATTAGAATAAAATAATAATCAGGGATTGGAGGTGCAGAGTAATTGATGAAGGTACCCTCACGAGGGCAACACACAGTGTTACACAACAATGTTAGAGGAATGTAGCCAATGAGCTAGAGAAATTGTGGAAGATGTAGAAGTGTATTGACGATCTACTTTGGATGAACCACCACATGTGCAAGAGCACATGATCTTTTTGTTCCCTGGGGAGTTCGATGTAGGAGCATCGACTATCCTATTGAATTTTATTTTTAGTTTAGTCTTATTTGGGTGAATGTAGTTCCCGTAACAAATTATTAAGCTTGTCTTCGACGGAAGGAAAGGGATAATCAATGATTAATGACCAATTACAAGAAACAGTTACAAATAGTTAGCAATGTTCAAGATGGTTTGAAAATGGATTGGTGACAGTTGGAAAAAGAGGTAGAAATAGTTTCGTTTCAACTATTAACACTAGCATGAAATGTTTTGAGGCATCGAGAAGTGAAAGTTCAGGGGGATGACAAGGCCGAATTGAGGAAGGCATTTTTTTGTGAAAATAGCAATTGGAGCATCCAGAAGATTTCGAGGAGGTCAATAGGAAGAAAATTCCAATTGAAAAAGAAGCCGAGAAATGAAATATGGGGGTTGACTGGTAGAAAGAAGAGAGATCGGCAGAAGAGAGGGATCAACTGATAGAAGAAAGGAAGCGTATGGTCGAGGAAAAGGAAATGCATCGATGGTAGGAAACAGAGAAGAGTGAAGCGAAAAAGTAAGGAAAGATGGATGGAGCATAGATAAAGAAGGAATGCATAATAGAGAGGAAGGATGGACTGGTCAATAATAAGAGGTATACATGACCAGTCATGGCATGTGTTGAAAGAAAGAGAATATTGGAAGTAGCATCTGGCAAGAAATCCAAAGAGGGTTGCACAATATACAAAAGAGCATTCAGAATGGTAGGTTAGCAAACTAAAGTTGAGAATTGGGAAAGAAGAGAGGACAACCATTAATGATTAAGGGAAGAAAAGAAGATGGTAAAGATGAGGATGAAGAATAGAGGTAAGGAGGCATTGGGAAAATCAGGCCTGGAATATTAAATTTTATTATTTGCTTGTAACTAGTAGTTCGTGTATTTCAAGAAGAGAATGAGAAATCGAATGTTCATTATGAGTTCATGTTGATTGGTTGTTATATCAATGTCATGTGGATCATATGGTTAATTTCTATAATTACATTTTATGGTTAAGTGTTTATCTTTGAATTACTGTTGCATGTCGTGAGCAAGATAACTATTTCTTGTCCTATCGCTAATGCGATAGCATGACTATGTGAGTGAATGGTGTCGTCTGTAGTTTGGAAAAACTATGCAAGATTACAAATCAGACTTGGAGCCTATGTGGTAAAGAGGGGTGTGTCATCACCTAAGTACATTTATATTCTTTGCATTTAAATTGACCTTGAAATGACATGCAATTGATGATAAAATCTTGTTTGCCTACTATATTACATTCAGAGATGTTTATACATAAAATCAAAAAGCATGGATAGAAGAAAAGATGAAAATGCAACTATTTTCTTTCTTTTTTTATTTTAAAGTTGTGACTGGAATCCTGAATCATTTTATGCTTTTCTCCCCTTTAACATTTGTTATATTCGCTACTTCCCAATTTCAATCAAGAAAACAAGTTTTTTTTCTCTAAAGATGGCATTTTCAATTTTTTTGGATCCTCACAAATCATCTTCAAAGTCTTTCACTCAAGGTAAGTTTACTTCTTTATTTTCTACTTCCTTTCTGTAAAGGCTATTCTACTGCTTGGCATTAATTGGACATGGCATAAACATAGCTTGGATCACTGTTAATATATACTCATCTCATAATATTGTACTTTAGTGACCTTTCTATGCAATGGATCAATATTTCCTATTAAACGGTAGGTGCCCACTTTGAGAAATCAAGTTGTTTGTATGAGCTTTCACTCAAGACAGGACCCTATGGTTAGATCTTTCAGGTGAATAATTTCGTCTTTGGGTAGTCTGCCACTAGAAATAACTAGGCTAAGGGCCATTACACTAAGGGCTTCGAGCTCATTGATGCAATCTTGGACATCCTATGCAAGGTGGTACGGAATCCAAAATAGGGATGATGTTGATATCGAGGATAAGAGAGGAGTATACTGACTGCATGACACTCAATTTATTTGTGTTTCCTTCTTCAAGAAAGTGTCGAACATAGTTGTGTAGCCCAATTGAAGGAGTTGGTCACATTTTTTATTGAAGCATTTTTGTTTTTCCTTTCTTTAGGCTTGGTTTATGTCAAAAAAAAATTTATGCACAGAAATCACACAGAGCTAGTGCTCTGTTTCCCCGAAACACAACAAGGGAGTACACAAAATGTGAAATAACCAAAAACAAATCAAGGAGACATGCAAGCTTGTTTCCTATTCATTAAGCTAGAATTGGAAATACATGTAACACTGAAAATAAAACTTAGAAACTAAACTCAAACTATACAGTTCTAACTTCTAAGAGCTTCATGAGCTACTCAACTAGACACACAACAAACTTCAGGAGCTGTTAGGAGCTCAACTAATAGGAGCTAAGCAGAGCTCTTCAGGAGCAATCACTGCTCAATCAAAAATAAACAACTGCTACTGTTCAGGGGCTTTTAGAAGCTCACATAGAAAACATTCTTTGTCTATAGACTGTTGTTGCATAGAAGAATTCTTCAACTACAACTGAGTCTTCTCAACTAACAGAATAAAACTTCCTTCATTCCTTTTGTCTTCCAAAGATTCCCTCTCAAATTCAAAATCACCTACCAGCATTGAATTGGAATTCAAAAATTCCTCACTTCATTAATTCCACTACAATCTTCAGGTGCACGTCAAGAGAAAATGGGGAAGGAAATCCCCAAAACAATCTTTGAACTGTAGGCATCGAACACCCCTAACAGGTAGGTTCCAATGGGAAGAGGCTCAAGAACATTCAATATTAATTTCCACCATAAAGTAATTACATGCCTATTTTTTTTAAACATTTAAGCAATGATAATACTGCACATGACATTGGAATGCATCCTAGTGAGGGTGGAGCACAACCTGCAGATGAAGGTCATGGTGTGCATCTCAGTACCTTAGAGCATGTAGAGTGTGATCAACATGTTGAGCATGATCAGGCTAGAGAAGATCAAGAACATGATTTGGCCCCATCAGGTAAAGAGGACCACTCTAAAGTTCTTTTAAACATAGTTAATTGCAATTGGTGTATTAATTAATGTAACCTTCCGTGTTTCAACTTTAGAGCATGTAGAGTGTGATCAACGTGTTGAGCATGATCAGGCTAGAAAAGATCAAGAACGTGATGTGGCCCCATCTAGTAAAGAGGACCACTCTCATGTTCTCTTAAACATATTTAATTTCAATTGGTGTATTAATTAATGTAACCTTTGTGTTTCAACTGCAGATCACGATTTAGAGGGTGTTCAACATGTTGAGCATGAGTCTATAACAAAAGTTTAGGAACATGATGTGGACCCATCAGGTAAAGAGAACCACTCTAATGTTCTTTTAATTAATGAAATACTTGTGACAATAATAATAAAACATATGAGTTTAAAATTTCTTTCTTATTGTAGTAGACCCCCCCTTGCAGCGGCATCCACGTCATGAATAGACAACTAGGCATACATTAAGATCACAAGTAGAGAGCAAAACAACTAAAGGGGGGACAGATATTGATTTAGAAAACAATACTCCACTTCAGATTTTTGTAGCTTTAAAAAAGAAACAAAAAAAAAAAGTGATTGTAATCATATCATGACAACCATATTTTTGATAATATGTAAAAACTGAAAGAATGAATATTATACGTTAATGAATGAATGTGAATATGTTAATTAATGACTTTTATATGTTAATGAATGAATGTTATATGTTATTAATGGATGAATGAATGTTATAAATTATTAATGGATGAATGAATGAATGTCATATGTTATTAATGGATGAATGAATGATTAATGTTATATGATTAGGTATGGGGAATTGAGAGTGATTTAAGGGCGGGAGGGGCCAAATGAGCTTCCACCATCACGTGGTTGGCCCTGTTAAGTAGAGAATATTAAATTATTCTCGAAACAAAGATAATCTCAATAAGGTAACACACTTTTCAATATAAGAAATGCATCGTTTGGAGCATCAAACCAATATGCAAAGATGAAAGAAAGTACTAACTTTTCACTATGGTGGCAGAAAAATGATTCTTTATACCCTGAATCCATGCTCTACATCATAATGTGAATTTGTTTCCATTCCAATGTTCTGATTTTAGTTTTTTTGTATGGATTTGTATGAATACCACATTGTGTTGTGAGCGGATTTGGTTTCAAAGCTCTGTTTCTTCTATTTTTAGTGGTGACATAACTCTAAAATTTGACTTTTGTGCATAATAGGTTAGTGGAAAATTTGACAGCTCTGAAGGGTTTAGAGGCTCGATTGAGATAGATACAAGGATATTTGGATCTTGTTGTTGATGGGAGGCTTCAACTTAACCATGAAATTTTGTACCATCTACAAGTATGCAAAAGTTTCTCTACTTACATTCATTCTTGATCATAAATGTTGTAAATGATATTAATGCTTCAAACTTAAGATTCACTTCATTGTTATAATGATAAAAATGTTATACTTTGCTATACATTCAAGCATTCCCTTTCCCACTTCCCTTTGCTCTCTCCCCCCTCCTTTTAAGAATTTTCTTTGTCATAAAAGATTCACATTTCTCTCTCATTTACACAAATCTATCTGAAGTGCTAGGAGTGAATAAAGATATGTAAAAGATGATGGATTATGTCTAAACAAAAACTTTCCATCTTATAGCTAATTAAATCCTTAATATTTGAATAATTTAGAGCTTGAATAATTCGTGTATATGCATGTGTAGCAATAAGGGAGCCTATGTGAAGATTGAAATTTAAAACATCACTTTGGTATTTTTCCTTAGGTAGTGAAATGATATTTTGAGTAATACAAACCTACACACACATTGATATTTTTTGACATTGCATTGAAGAATTTTTTTCTCTTATACCTACCTTCAACTAGACATGGAGGTAGTTAATTTCACAGAGGAAGACTAAAATCTTCTTAATGTCCTATGTTAGGTGTGAAAGCATATGAATCACTTGCTGAAGGCACCATTTTGTATTCATCCAAAAGCTAGTTTTTTCTTTTTTTTTATGTTTCTTGCATGTGTTATTTTTAGGCTCTAGAGATGTAGCTCGGCTCTTTCCTTTGCACTTTTCATCTATTTTGGTGATTACAGTAGATTGTCCTCATAATTTTTCATGTAGATTTGGTTGTAACCTTATTTTCTACCAATCAATTTGCAAACCATTCACATATTAAAAACCATTTCACTAACTTGTAGTCATCCATTACTTCATATGTTGCAGGTTGTGTCTATGTGCCAATAAATCATTATGATTACGAGAACTTTAATCGTACAAGTGTACCCAATCTTTTTCAAGTAGAGGTCTTACCTTATTTTATAGTACTTTAAATGGTTAATTGAAGGTGCTTCTTTAGATTTGATATAGTTGAACCTTGGATTAAAATATGGTATTAGATGGGCAATATAATGATAAAATTGAGGTCCATTGAACACAAATTATGAACATAATTTGCTGGACTATGAATAGTGTTACAATTATAATTATTTCTCCTTTACCTACCTCTGCATTAATGAAAAAGATAGCAGATATTGGAAGTTCATTACATGTCTCATGTATATGTTAGTATTTTAATTTTGTTTAAGTTGTTCAAGAGCTTGATTAGGTCAAGAATATGTTCTACAAGCTATCTTCTCTTGACAGTGCTCAGCATTTTCCCTACACATTTTCTCTTAAATCCAGACGTTTCTTAACTCCTTCCCTTGTTAGCCCTTGGTTGTTCTCAAGTGTAATGCTTTTTCTATGCATCTTACAGTCTGTATGTATGATCAATCATCTCAAGTGTAATGATTTTTCTATGCATCTATGCATCTTGCAGTTTATATGGATGATCAGTCATCAGTCTCCACAATGGTACATTTCAATGAATATTTTTTAAAAAAAAATTTCATTGTTTCATCGCAATTTCGACGAAAACCACTAACAAATCACCGAAAAGGTCTGACAAAGTTTCTATAGCTGCAACAAAGGCTTCGTTGTAACTCCTTTCCCATTTAATCACAATTTCAATGAAATTTTGTTGTTGTTTCGATGCTACTCCTTTCCCATTTCATTGAAATGGTGACAAACTTCCGGTGTTGTTTCGACACTACTCCTTGCCCATTTCATCAAAATTGTGACGAACTTCTGGTGTTTTTTCGATGCTACTCCTTGCCCATTTTTTTGAAATGGCGATGAACTTTTGGTGTTGTTTCGACACTACTCCTTGCCCATTTCGTCAAAATTGAGACGAAGTTCTGGTGTTGTTCGTTGGTGGATATACGAAGTTTTTGTTGATATTCTGACGAACATCCAAGTCATTTTATGATTCCGACAACCGATGAATATGCGTCGTTATTTTGACATTTTATTCGTCATCGGCCTTTCGACAAAAAAACAATCATGAAAATGTTTTCATCAATTTGTCGCTTTTTTGACAAAGATTTTTCGAACGATCGAAAAGCTTCCGTTAGAAAATGGTGTCAAATTTAGCAGTGGTATATGATGTTCATTTTGTTTATAATAACAAGTAGGTGTGAAGGAGGAAGGTTGTGCAAATGAACAAGTGGCAACCAGTTTTGAAGGGAAATTGGAAAGCAAGGGGGCCTAGAGAAGATATTGCAAGGAAAAAGGATAGAAGACCAAGTGCAAGTCAACCCAAGGTTGTGGCAAGAAAAGTATGGAAAGAAAAGAGTTTGGTAGCAGAGAAGGCAAGTGGTGCTACAATAAATGATGCTGAGACAAATAAAAGAGTAAAATTTGAAAAGGAAGATGTTGGTAACGAGCATATAGAAGAACCTCATGTGAAGAACATTGAGGAAATAGGTTGGAAGTAGTTAGAGAATGCCCCATGTGATGTGAAAAGTAAAAAAGTTGAGTTAATTAATGATGCTTTTGAAACTTTGGATTATTTTGTTGAAGGAAAAGATAGGGAAAGTTGAACATGTCAGGTGAACAATTTGATTTTGATGATGATTCTCCATAGAATTTGAATGAAATTTATAAATATGAGATGGAAATGTGGAGGATTGTGGAGGAGGACAGAAGGAGGAAAAAATATTAGAAGAAGAAAGAAAGTAGACAAAGGCAGATTGGGAAATCCCAAATGAACATATGCAAGTGTGACAAGAAAGAGGAAAAGTTGGTTGGGAGTAAAAAGGGGATAGTCATAGTCTGTGTGGACAAGCATACAAATGTAGATTGGAACAAGGGAGCAGTAATAAATAAAGAAGGTGTTGTTGTAGCAGCAATGATCCAAGGGGAAGAAGGAAAAACAAAAGAATAATGAAAGTAATGTAGAGATAAAATTAGAAGGGGTAACAATTGAAAACACTAAAGAAAATTTTTGGAGTCAATTTGTAGCCATTGAGCAAGAGTGGAATGAAAAGGTTGAAGGTTTTAAGATGTGTGGAACAGCGAAGGATACCCTAAAGGAGGTTGTTGAAAATGACACAAAAGTTGTTGTAGAGATGAAAGTAGAAGTTGTAGCAATCATGGTAGATTTTGAGTGGAATGTGCTAAGTCATGAGGTCAAATATGAATCTGAAAATAATTTGTTCCAGTAGTTGGCCATAGAAGAAGAGTGGTTCAAAATAATTTTGGATGAGTATGGTGTCTATGACATTGAAATGATCAGAGCAGTTGTAGTAAATATTAATGATGAAGTGAGGAATGCTGATGATGAAGTGACAGATGTTGAAGACGTAGAAATCTTTCCATTTATTTATGGTGTGTTGTATGAGAATAAAATAATAATCAGAGATTGGAGGTGGAAAGAAATTGATGAAGATACCCTCCTGAGGGCAACACAGTGTTACACAACAATGTTGGAGGAATGTGGCCAATGAGCTAGAGAAATTGTGGAAGAAGTAGAAGAAGTGTATTGACGATCTACTTTGGATGAACCACCACATGTGAAAGAGCACATGATCTTTTTGTTCCCTGGGGAGTCTGATGTAGGAGCATTGACTATCCTTTTGAATTTTATTTTTAGTTTATTCTTATCTGAGTGAATGTAGTTCCCGTCACAAATTGTTAAGCTTTTCTTCGACGAAAGGAAAGGGATAATCAACAATTAATGACCAATTACAAGAAATAGTTACAAATAGTTAGAATGTTCAAGATGGTTTAAAAATGGATTAGTGATAGTTGGAAAAAGAGATAGAAATAGTTTCATTTCAATTACAAACACTGGCATGAAATTTTTTGAGGCATCGAGAAGTGAAAGGTTAGGAGGATGATAGGGTCGAACTGAGGAAGGCAATTTGTTGTGAAAATAACAATTGGAGTATCCAGAAGATTTTGAGGAGTTTTATAGGAAGACAAGATCGATTGAAAAAGAGGCTAAGAAATGAAATATGGTAGTTGACTGGTAGAAAGAAGAGAGATTGACGGAACAAAGGGATCAACTGATTGCAGAAAGGAAGTGTATGGTCGAGGAAAAGGAAATGCATCGATGGTAAGAAGTGAAGAAGAGTGAAGCGAAAAAGTAAGGAAAGATGGATGGAGCATAGATAAAGAAGGAATTCATAATAGAGAGGAAGGATGGACTGATCAATAATAAGAGGTATGCATGACCAATCATGGCATGTGTGGAAAGAAAGAGAATATTGGAAGTAGCGCCTGGCAAGAAATACAAAGAGGGCCGTACAATATAGAAAAGAGCATTCAAAATGGTAGGTTAGCAGACTAAAGTTGAGAATCAAGAAAGAAGAGAGGACAACCATTAAAGATTAAGGGAAGCAAAGAAGATGGGTAAAGATGAGGATGAAGAATAGAGGAAAGGAGGCATCGAGCAAATCAGGCCTAGAATATTAAATTTTATTATTTGCTTGTAACTAGTAGTTCGTGTATTTCAAGAAGAGAACAAGAAATAAAATGTTCCTTGTGAGTTCATGTTGATTGGTTGTTATATCAATGTCATGTGGATCATATGGTTATTTTTTATAATTTCATTTTATGGTTAAGTGTTTATCTTTGAATTACTATCGCATGTCATGAGCAAGATAACTGTTTGTTGTTCCCGTCGCTAATGCAATAGGAAGACTATGCAAGTGAATGATGTTGTCTGTAGCTTTGAAAACCTCTACAAGATTACAAATCAGACCTAGAGCCTATGTGGTAGAGAGGGGTGTGCCATGACCTAAGTACATTTATATTCTTTGCATTTAAATTGACATTGAAATGACATGCAACTGGTGATAAAATCTTGTTTACCTACTTTATTACATTCAAAGATGTTTGTACATAAAATCAAAAAGTATGGATAGAAGCAAAGATGAAAATGCAACCTTTTTCTTTCTTTTTTTTCTTTAAAGTTGCGACTAGAATCCTAAATCATTTAATGCTTTCTCCCCTTTGAAATTTGTTGTATTGGCTACTTCCCAATTTCAATATAGAAAACAAGTTCTTTTTCTTTAAAGATGGATTTTTATTTTTTTATCCTCACAAATCATCTTCAAAGTCTCTCACTCAAGATAAGTTTACTTCTTTATTTTATACTTCCTTTTTGTAAAGGCTATTCTACTGATTGGAATTAATTGGAAATGGCATAAACATAGCTTGGATCACTATAAATATATACTCATCTCATAATATTGTACTTTAGTGACCTTTCTATGCAATGGATCAAAATTTCCTATTAAACAGTAGGCGCCCACTTTGAGAAATCAAGTCATTTGTATGAGCTTTCACTTAGGACAGGACCCTATGGTTAGATCTTTCAGCCAAACAATTTTGTCTTTGGGCAGTTTGGTGCCAAAAATAATTGGGCTAATGGCCATTACACTAACGGTATCTAGCTCATTGATGTAGTCTTGGAAATCATGTGCAAGGAGGAATGGGATCCATAATGGGGATGATGTTGATATCGAAGATAAGAGAGGAGTATCTCAACCGCATGACACTCAATTTCTTTGTGTTTCCTTCTTCAAGAAAGTGTCGAACATAGTTGTGGATCCCAATTGAAGGAGTTGGTCAATTTTTTTATTCAAGCATTGTTTTTTCCTTTCTTTAGGCTTGGTTTATGTCAAATTTTTCTCTATCCACAAAAATCACATAGAGCTAC